>WBMV01004764.1:0-87781 GCA_013396655.1 Campylorhamphus procurvoides
GGAGGCGGAGATACGAGAAAAACCCCTACAAAGATCGTTTCAATTTCAAACATGGTTTGTATCTGGGAATAACTGGAATCTTTCTTATCTCAGACATTGCAGAATAATAATTACACATGGAAGGGAGAAAACCTAGGACAGGCACCTGTGACATACAGAAAATCCTTAGAAAACACCATTAGTGAAATTATTTTTAAGTTAGTAACCACACAAGTTTCAAATATTTTCCATAGTGCTTATACAATAGTCTCTAGGTTGAATATTGTTTACTTCTTAAAAACATACGACACGTTCTCAAAAATCTAAAACTTGGGTTTCACAACTATTCCCCTATTTTTCTGGCTGTACCCTAAACAGTAAGGATAGCTTGCTTGTCAAAACCGCTTTTGAAACTGTTCAGCTTCATATAAGCATGAGTCTGCAGATCTTGTATTTCCATAATAACTTGAAACATTACCTTAAAATTACGAAAACTGTGTTTTAGTAATGAATTATTTATACAAATAATGTATTGAATTTTTATTAGGAAATATTTTTGTCATCCCTGTAGGTCAGATGGCTCAACCAGCTTTGGGAGAAAACACACACAGGTCATGTTTGCAAAGACAGTATCACAAGCTCCATATCCAAAAAAACCCCCAAACTAACAAGGTGTAAAACGCTTTGTAATGACTTGACTTACCATGCACAGCTTCTTCCACCTTTTTCTTCTTCTCAGCCTCAAAGAACATTGGAATTCCTCCTTCCTTCACCCTCTCCTCCACAGACATAATCATTGTCTTTCCTGTTGTGAACAAAAAATCCAGAAAATTTTTCTATGAATCTTTAATACTACCTTAATACAAACAGCCAGTCTAAGTCTTTGCATTGTGATAGAGCTACAATATGACAGGCTTCCAAGAGAACTACTCCCTCTTCAATGCATCTTCATTGATGCAATTTCCACAGGAAGACTGCTCTGCATGCCCATATTTCGTGCCCAAGACTAACCCAAATACTCTTGAAGTCTGGCCTAATTAATTTTTACAGCAACTCTCAGAGCTTAGGGTTTAATATCATATTTTGTTATGATTTCAGGGAATACTTATCCACATGTGTGTATCTAAATTCCTTGCTTCGTTCATACGCAACAGAACCTCAGTTTTCTGAACAATTCCTTTCTGTGTTTTAGACAATGATTTGAAATGTTTGGGAGGGTTACTTTTCATTGAAATTTTTATCTACTTAAGGACCATAAAAAAGACCATATGATGAGACAAAAAGTTTTCCTTTGCCAATATTCCTTCTTAGACACTGACCAAAATAGCGTTCAAGTCTATTTGCTTTTTGGTAAAAGAATTATCCCTATATCAATAGTAGGTATTTTCCATTATTCTAATGAGTTCACATAATAGTAAAATGCTAATATTTGCCCAAGCAAATTATTAGATCTTGACTTTTTAAAGGCATGCCTATCAGCTGTGTCTTCTTATATTGTTTACATTAGCATAGGCAATTAATAGTGAATATTCTCCATACCCTGTCAAGAAGAATGTCATAACAGATTAGCAATTAGATAAGAAGAAAATTGAAACAGTCCAACATGGAAGGAATGATGACAAATCAGGGGATCATCTCAGCTATTTTAGCTAAAGACTTCCAAGAAGTTAATTGTATGACATACTAAACTGTCTCATTTAGAAATGCCTTAGAAACATTAGATATTATAACTAAAAAGGAATTTCATTTACATGTTAATAAATCAGCCTTTGAAATCCTTTCATTCTCTGTAATTCTCTGCACAGAGATCATACAGGGTAGGAAACACAAAAGCTGAGAACATATGGAAAATACCCAATAATCCATGTCAAAACAAGATAATCCTTTTATTTTTACTCCCTGTTCCATTGCAATCCACAGAGAGAAAGCTATCAGGATGACAAAATATGAAACAGTTAAGACTGACCTTCATTTCCCAAGGTTTCAGCCTAACCTGTCTGATGACACAATGCCGTAGACATTTTAGAAATCTTAGGTAATTTTGAGATACACTGTTGGAAGCTATGCTAAACCTGACCCAAGCTATTATTTATAAAGCATCACTGTTTAATTCAGAGTACAAAGAGTCAGGAAATCATTAGAGTGGCAAGTGTTCTGTGGTAGCCATATTTTCATAACCTTTCTTTGTAACTACAATGATAGAAATACCCTTTCTTCAGGGATATATGAAGCAATGAGCTATATTTTTTTTTAAATCATATAAACCCAGTGACTTATCAGGGTACCACAGGCACCTGCTTTTCTGTTTTCCACATATACCTATTACATAGTTGTAATTCTTCCTGAGACTGTTGGAAATTTCCCTGCTCTGCCAGATTAAGCACATATCCAACAGAGGAAATAATAGGAAAGGCTATAAAGACATCCAAATTTTGGGGGTGGTGGTATTAAGTATTTTGGTTTTGGTTTTGTTTTGTTTGGGAGGGTTTTTTCTCTCTTTTTTTTTTTTGTTTTTAGGGGTTTTTAAATATGATAATAAAAATGTTTACCTTCCTATTTTGCACCCAAATCCAAGTTTGAATTAATCGGGAGTAGGTCTGAGGAGTTCTTGTGATCCATCTTTTGCCATCAGCTTCTGTAACCCTATAGTCTGAATTCAATTCCTTGTTGACATAACCGTATGACCCAGGATCTGCCACTGTGAAGGTATATTATTTTTTCCTTATTTGGCTCTTTTTATCTATCTTTATTAGAATTTTCTATCTCTATTTCTCCTTAGTGAATGTTTTTTTTTAACTGGCAGTTGGTATATTTGAAAAGTACTTTTCATCTAAGAGAGAGAATACAAAAATTAATAATAATTTACCATGTTTGTATCTCATTTGCATTCTGATCTGCAGGTAAACAATTACCAGCTACAGAATCCAGCTAAGCTTTTAAACAGAAAAGGTACCCAACTAAGTGTTCAAGCTGCAATTCCACACTCTTCAACACCAGATTCATGCACTGTTGTAGCATAAATGGGACCCACGTCAGACAAAAATACCTTGCATTTCTAATCATCAGGAGTGTATAATGCCATTAAAATCACCTCAACATTTTACATCATCTGTGCTCATAGCAGTGTTATAAGTAAATCCCCACTCAGCAAAAACACCCCCAGTGTAAAGTGAATTTGTTGGTAGTTTTGGAGGAGTTTGAAACAGCAGCATATGGTTTCACAAGATCAGAGTTTTACATGATTCCACTGAGTAAGAACTCCAAAAGCTGCAGGTGCTCTATAATCAACATGCAGTCTCACAGTCTTGCAATTTACTTCACCCTGCCCAGAAGCAGAGCCAAACTGAACTTACTTGAGCTACCAAAAATAGAGAGTTAGTTTAAAGAAAATGAATATTTTCTTCTCCTGTGAATTTTCAGTATTATATGAGCCACAGATAGTTTGAGCAACAACTCTTAGAAAATAGGAAATTCTTAGGTAACTTCTCTGCAGGCATCATGCTGTTAAACAATTTGTGTAATAATGTGATTTTTCACATCACAGTGGCAAAATTTTTGTGACTTCTTCCTGAAGAAGGTAAATGTCGCCACCAAAAATCAGACTAAAAGTCTAAAAGACAGAGCACACAGATAGACTCAATCCTTGATACAACAGCTGGCTATATAAATGGTACACTAGTTAAGGGGTTTTTTCCAAAACTAAGGACTTACTGTTTTAGGTCAGGCATGACACTATTATGTAAAGTCTGCTAGTGAACTGATTTGGGCTGCTTTCATGAAAATCAGCAATTTAAAAAATAGTTTCTGTTCATTTAAGGTTACAAATTAGACATATAAGGCAGCATTTCATCCACCACTGAAGTGCAGCCATCTGTTTTATAGAAGGAATTTATACAGAACAGTTCAAAAAATTAAGAAAAATATTATAGCAAACTGAGAAGAAAAATACAGACAACATGAACAGAATGCTGAGAACAGCACCCCTCAAGCAGTCAAGAACTGTAATTCCCACAGCCCAAAGGCCAATAACTACAAACTTTTGACCCTAAAATCTGGGTACACAAATCCATATTGGGACAATCAAATGCAACACTGTATTTTTAAGCTGTTGAGCATATTTTTTTCAAGAGAATACTGTATATGTCAGTTCTTACATATGAACTTAACAACATTTAACAGCTGATATAAACTTATATGTATATAAGTGACTCCACTTGTTTCTAGAAGCTCTAAACATCAAGTAGAAATTAACCCAGAACTATAGAAAAATGGCAAAATTTAAAAATAATGTTTGCTTTTGAAAGAATTAAAGTTAGGAAGCTCACAAAATTCAGTGCTAGCATCAATTTCTGAATGATGACAAAGTGAAACTCTACAGAGAACATACTGTGATGATGTAACATCAAGCAAGTCAAACCTACTTGAATGTACATAATGAAAACCTGACAACCAAGCATACTGACCCATAGTGGAACAGAATAATCTGAGGTAATCACAGACCAAGAAGGTCACCAGTTTTCAGTTGTTTTTACGGTGTTTTGCAGATATATCCACATATCCTGATATCCTGTGATATTTTGCTTGACTGAATAAACTCACTTTCAAAAGTGTTGATTGGCTCAGCCAAAATATTTTTGCAATATAGCTACAATATTCCTTACCAAAAGTAAGGGACCTGCCTGAATGTGGCAAGCTCTAAACTTGAGTCTGTCTCAAAAGTAGATGTCGCTTCAGAACCACAGGTTAACTCACTCTGGATGTATCTTTGTGTTGTTTGGGAAATGGCTCTATTCATTGCCCAAACTGGTAGAAAGTATTGTACTCCCCAGCTAAAAAATGTTGATGTTGCAACTTAAAAAACTTATTAACTAAGGAATGAAAAAAGCCTTATTATGTACTATATATGAGGGATTATTTGGTCTCTCCCACTGGTTTAGGTCATGAAAAGACCTTCTGAATGCACATGCATATCAATCAATAATGTTTCTCTTTTAGCAATAGCAGAAAGTAAGGGAACTACACAAGTTTAGAACTATTAAAAAAGGAACTATTAAAGGTACAGTATTTAACTTCTTGATGAGAAGCTGAGGAGGCCATTGTAACTGTGCTCTCAATTTGCAAGCCAAGCAGTATTTGAGATAGGGAAGTGTGTTTCTGGCTATGCTTTATATTACCAGACAAAGCTTCATTCAGCCTGATAACTAGTACATAAAAAGCATAGAGAAAAAGAAGTGGCATGTACAGTAAACTAATTTTTGTTTTGAGTTGATGGGGTGAGGGGATGTTGTTTGCTTGGATTTTTTTTTAAACAAAAATTTTTATAATACTTGTTTCAAAGTGTTTTTCTCTGAGTTGGTCCACAACCAGCTATCTATTTGTTTTTATGAAGTTACAAAAGATGGAATTCTCAATTGGTATGTAATTCACAATAGAATAAAACTGGAGACAGAATTCTTGTCTCAAAATTTTCATAGCTAATTAAGGCCAAAAAAGGAGATGAAAGGAATAAATAGCAGCACTAACTTAAATAACTGTATATACAGAATTTTATTCTGAATAGTCAAGGTTCACATTTCACTTTTTCTCCTGTATAATGCACTTGGATATAAAAATAACAATACAAAAACTACTAATTCTGTACTTTTTTATTTCATCCCATAATCATTTTCCTGGTTGCCATAATCTTGGATTAATCATAAGGATTGATATTAAATTACTAACATCTTTCTATTAAAATGATTACTCTGCAAGGAGACATGCAACATCAAAAAATATACAGGCCAAAAAGTGTCACCTTCACATAGAAGGAATTCCCTGCAGTGAAACTGGCAATGCTCAACCTGGTCATGAGTCATGATAAAGATTCATTTAAATTACTAGAGGGCATCCAACCTATTTAAAAGTCTGGCTACAGGGTGTAACATGTTGCATTTTTGTCTTAGTCCTGATGCATTTCAGCATAACTAGATCATTGCTTCATTTCTCTTCCCCCCACCCCTGCCAAAGTACACTCAGGTAGCATTCCACTTAACTATCAATTCCTCTCCTTGACTCATTGTTTTGCCTTTTACATCCACTTAATTTGCATTCCCCCAAAGATGCTTCTGCTTGCAAGACTAATGACACTATCATTTTGAATCAGTTTTTTTAAGTGACCTCAGATTTATGAAGAAATCAGTCTGTTTCAGGAACATTCAGGATTTCCTGGGCATGTGTTTGAAAGAAAAAACAAGAATAACAACAACAAACCACCCCAACAATAACTCTCAAGGAAGCTGTTATCACAGCTCAGCAGTATAATAAGAATCTCATGCACATGAGTGTCAGTAGGTAGATTACCTGCTGACTTCTGTGTGATGTAAAAGTGATTGCTCTGGAGGAAAACAGAAACCATGTTATGAACTACAATAATAAGACTACTGCAGCTCCTTGTCTTTATGCCATATCTTTGAATAGATATATATCTAGTTTGGCTCAATATTAGCTTGTGGTTTTTAATTTGTCTGTGTCTCAGCGTTAAAATGAGAAAAGCCTTGTTTACATACCCATGTTTTCTCACAACTGAAAAAAAGGGATGGAGCTTTCAATTTGAATTGAAGAAAAAGCTTATCTCAAAATTTCCTATTCAATTGCCATAGTTTAACATACAATTTTCCTATGCCTCAAAGATTTCAGCCCATTCTTTTTTGTTCCCTTAAGAAAAGAGCTGTTGCAGACTGAAGAAAAGGAACATACTCTGTTCCCATAGGAAGGATAAGATAGAGACATTCAAAGCGTGAGGTCAGAAAAAAAGAGCAGAGTGATACCATCAACTGATGTGATTGCCCAAAATGCACACTGGCTCTAGACTCAAAATGCATATTAAAATTCCATCATATTTTACCTCGAATAATTTTTCTATCCTTTATTTCAGCCTTTCTGGAAATAGCAGGGAAAAGCTCTGTCTGACAGCAAGAGAAACTAACAGGACAGAGTGCAAAACCAAGCATATATTTCTTAACTAGCAGCATAATATTGTCACCAGCAACTCAGCTTCTGAAAATTATTTCCCCAGAATTACTAAAGTATTTCTCTTAAGAAACAAATGAAAATAATTAATTATGGTAGCACCCTCCTTACCCAAGTCTAATGACCTAACAGTTAGGTGCTTAGAGTCTAGCAACTAGCCTGAGCAATCAATAGAAAAGTATAGATTCGTCCCTACTGATCCCTTACCTCCTGGGGAACTATTAGTCACTAAGCTAGCTACACTGGACACCCAGATTCTAAGCAGCTTAAATTTGCTGGAGTAAATTCCAAATTAAGCTTTATAAACTTCTGTAAATTGAGAACAGGAAAACTGATTGTGTATCTAGAATCCTGAAAGTGTTGATTCGTACCAATGCTGTGTGGGTAAAAATATATTCAGAATACTTAGTAAAAATAACATGTTTAAGCTAGGGAAATACCTTTTAGTAGCTTAAATGACTATCATTGGTTATGTTCTGGTTCTGTGTTCTTGGCTGTGACCCATGTATTATGTTGAAAAGGTAAACAGTTTTAATACAGCAAGACTATGTAGTATTATGACGAGGTCAACATACAGTGTGTTCTAATCTGAACATACAGAAAAGCCTCAAAAGAAATTCACTTCACATCAGACTAATAAAGGACTAACATCATTCTTATGTACTTCATCAATAGTCCCTTTTGTTCTCAGTTGCACAGTCTTACAAGTTCATTTACCAGATTTATAATACTTGTCCTTGAATCGTCTATCAATGAATTGAAAAAATTTTGCAGCTCTGGGGAGCCAGACAAGGAAGCTTCTTCTGTGGCCCTACATATATAATGGCCTATACTCTGAAGTATAACTTACCAACACATTTTGAGACAAGCACTGAAAACTATCCATGCTTTTTTTACATACTCAGTGCCATACATCTGATAGCCCTCTGTTTACCCATGTGCAAAGACACTGTGTGAACTTTGAGAAAATTTTTACTCATCTTTAGAAAAAGTAGTTTTAAGCTATAGTCAAACAGTGAGTCATCCCAGACAATTCACAGAATTCTCATTTACTTGACTCCTCAACATTTAGTACTTATTCTAATGCTAATGGAAATAGTCATAAATCCTACTAATACTTTGGGACCTATTAATGCCAGCTTTTCACCAACAGAGTCTTTCTCTGTTGTCCATTTGATTCTCCACACAATCAAAGAAATACAACAGACTGTGCAATATAAATGCATATCCTCAGAGATAAAATTAAAAGCAAGCATGTTGCAGATAAAGAGAGCAAAGCAGTAGAATGGGAGAAGATATATGAAGACCAGACTATTAAAGGCAAAAGCCCATCTAAGTAGGCCACCCTAACTGCTAATGTGGATAAGTGAACAATTTTAAAGAGGAGAATAAATGTTAACATGTTTGTGTTACAAACTGGTAAATGCTCCACTTACAGCTTCCCAAAATAGCAAGAAAGTGGCACATCTCTCCTCCTGAGATCTCAGCATCGCACTCTGGCTACGAAGTAAACTGGGTTACACAGGTTTATTGGAAAGTCTGCTTATTGTCATTGGGAAAAGAGCATTTAATGGACTTGGCTAATAAAGCGGCTGTAATACTGAAACAGGTCATATGAATACATATAAAGCATATCTCTCAGTCTATTTCCACCTTCAGCATGATTAAAAAGGTAACATTTCTCTGAGATTACCCAATAATATTCCCATGGTGAATTAAACAAAAATTACAAGCAATGAAACTTCAAAACAGAAATCTTTAGGAGATTTGTTTTACATATACAATAAGAATAACTCCACTGGGCAACTTAAGTTATTGCATGATACTGTTTCTTTCAGACAGAGATATTTTGAAGTTTCTCTGCTGTAGGACAGTTGAGTACATCTGTATATTGAGTGTTGAGCAGCCACTGTAAAAATCCAGTGGTTAAGAATGCAACCACCTCTTTTATTCAGAGTCCATTTGACAAACATCAGTGTTTGGATGTTCTGAGAAAAACTAAGAAAAGGCCAAGCAACATGTTTATGTCTTCAGTGTCCTCAGCTATATGGCTATAATTCACCTTCCACAGTTCTACACACCTTGAACAAAGTACAGTACAGATGGCTCTTTTGGCACTTGCTTCACATTCCTTTACTGTAGGGAGATGTACTGATATTCTCCTTGACAGAGGGAGCCCTCTCCTAAAGCCAGATGACTATGTGAAGTTTAATTGGATCTCTAGAACCCCTTAAGCCTTTCTCTAATCAGTTGCAATTATTGTCTTCCTTTCCTGATGTAACACAGAACACATCTCCATTTCCACTGAAATGCGAATGAAATACGTCATTATTTAAAAATCTTAAAAGCTGCTCACATAAAATAGGCAGAAATGCAAGATGAATCTTCAGAAATAAAACCTGAGCCCAGCTACCTTTTTTGTTTATTTAAGGGAGAAGAGAGTGAAAACTGTGAGTCATCTTGATTTTTAGGTCATTTGACTTGTAATGCTTCTGTCTTCTGGCCTTCTGAAACATTTTTTATCCATTATTTTATGAAAAGTTACGGAATAAATTTTTTCAGAAGTCTGTATATCCTAGGATACATTCAGGGGAGACTAGTACCTTGTTCAGATACAGTAGGTTTTCTGACACAAGTTTTCAAAATCATATGAATATTCAGGAAGAAAAACTTTTTTTTCTACTTTCTCCTGGATACATTAATCTGATTAGACTAACAAAGTGAAAAGAATGAAAACTGGTAGTTATATCAGATTAATGTCTCTGAAACTATTGCAAGCCAATCAAAATGATTCAATATCCAAACCCATTTTATAGCTTTTAGGTTAATCAACCTAATAAGAGGTTGATCATCTTCAATTTCTTTCAAACTGAATGTCAGAATATTTCTCCTATTAAATTGATTAAATCAGCATCATGATCTTCCAAATGGGGTGTGTTTACAGTAGAAATGGCTAGATCTACTGAATTCAAAAATAACTGAATATCCAGAACATGGATTTATGAGCACAAAGATCAATTCTTTCTTGGTCATTTTGCAGCACTGCTGCAATTATGCTGGCCTGAGCTGAACCTCTTTGATGTAACTGAATGGAAACCCAAGCTCTATGAAAATTTATTTTAAAAATGGGTTTGAAATATTAGAGATCAGATAAAATTCAGTTATATCAATACTGTCAGATCTCTTCAGGAATTTGTACTGTTTCTTTGCCTAGAATGAGGGACTTTGTGCTTGCTGAATTCCTGCAGGATTGCCTGAGAGGAGTTCCCATTACCAAGCAGAGGTGGGATCTATGCTCAGATCCCCCAACTTACAGGATTTCTGTATCAGAGGGGAAGCGGTCCTGCCACTGAAACTTGAAATCCACACTACTAGAAGGAAAGTTATGCATGGAGTATGTAATGTCAAGAAGTTCTAGCTGAGTACTATAGTGTGGATGATTTACCTGAACACTTTGATGAAAGGCACTTCCATATTATTAAGACAGAACACGAGCAGGTTTAATTAAAAAAAATAAGTTTCACTGGAACTACTTCCTGCTAATTTATTAAATAATGCCAAATCCCAGAGAAGATTATGTACCTGGAGCTCATTTACCCTCGGGCTTTGTATATGCATGTATTGTCTGTTCTTGAGTGAAATACAAACAATACCTGTTTGCACTGAAATTATTCACAAAAGAGCAAATACACAGCCTAATTTTACTGACTTTTAGTTAACCATGTTGGTGTTTGTCATGTTACCCCCACACAACTCAAGAGTGTACAGATTGCAAGGAACTGTTTGGGGTTCGGGTTTTTAACCCCCTTCTCCTCCCCTATAGGCTTGTAACAACACATTCCTCATGGAGTCCAAGACTGTTTATGTTCCTAGAGCTGGCACTAAAATAAAAGTCAAACTCAGATGACTGCAGCCTATAATTAAAAGAAGGGAAATGATGTTTAAAAGAAGAAAATGGTGTTTAACTAAAACTGTTTTAAACATAGTTCTGTTTTCCAGTTGTAAGAAAACAAAGGTTAGTGTGAAGCAAGTATACAACCAAAGATGCTCTGGAATGAAGCTTTAAGAAACAAAGATAGTATCATCTATTTTAAAACTCTCATTTGTACCTACTAAAGAATCCCTGATCTGTAGAAAATGCAGATGTTTGGAAAGTAAGTCAGTTTTTCACAAAACTATTTTATAATGATCACCATGCTACATATAAATAGCTAAAACTGAAAATAAAGAAAGCACCATAATTAAAATCACAGAAGACCACTGAGAAGGAGCTCAAAACCTGCAAACGTTGTACCATCATGGCAAAAAAATAGTTGACAAACAAGAGGCATATTTGGAAGAAAACAAAACCTCCCTTCAACCATGAAGGGAGAAATTACATGAGATTTTGCCTTCTCTTACTCATAGGAAAATTAGATGATCCTTTTTCCTTTTTTTTTTTCTATATAAAGCAAGAGGAAAGAGTGAAACATATCTCTGATACCTTTACATTTAGGGAAACACACATGTTAGCAAGCCATGATAAGAATCCCTTCCCCTGTAATTCAGCTTCTGCATGAAGCAGAAGATAAAAAAAGGCACCTTCTTCTGTCATTACTCACACAGCTTTATACATGCACCAAAACAGGCCCTAGCTATCCTGGAGCTGAATTTCAGGTCATTTGCCTCTGCTGTTTTCAGAACAATATGCCAACTCAGACAAAAATGGATATAGAGACAAATAGTTTCACAGATGATGTGGTTAGGAGAACATACCATACTGGATCAAATAGAACTGTCTTGCTCAACGTGGGAATATATTCTTTTCATCTTGTTCTGTAGATAGAAAGATTCCCTGGGAACCCCATAGGGGAAAATAAAAACACCAAACTTTGTAACAGAATAAGATTAAAAAATCGTAGCTAGCTAATCACTTCTGAGGCAGAATGCAGAAAACTCACCCTGACACAATCTTGAAGCAATAACAGGACTTGCAGCATTTCTGGTTTTTTACCTATTCCCCACCCTCAACTAAAAGTGACAGTTCAGTAATAGAAAACACATAACCCAAGGCTGTAGCAAGCTAGAGATGAGGAAAGATTATTGCCTACAATAGTGAGCCAGTAAGTTACCATTTTCAATACCTGTCAGGCATAGCCCTGCAACCACAGAGGGACCACAAAATTCTCCCTACTGCAATAATTTTTCAAACATGCTCTGCTACTATGAACCGCTCTATGATTAGCAGTCAGATATTAATACAATAGAGCATGAGGGGAAAAGGATACCACTTCGGCACCATTGTCTTTTCCTGTAACACATACAAGGCAACATCAGGAAACAGCTTCTTTTCTAAGCAGGATTTGAAATACCGCATAAAATAAATTCTGACAGAGAAACACATTAAGCAGAGAAAATGCATACTATGTACATCATGGATGGATGCATAGACATACGCATGGGAAACTAATGAGTGTTTTTATTGGCACCCTGTCAACCAGCACTTGATAAAATCAACATCAGAAAGTCTACAAATTATGATCTTCCTCATCAGTGTAAAGGTCTTCAAGGACTCCTGAAGAAAGACCTTTTTTCCTTGTCCAATGTGTTTCTCTTCTGGCACCTTTAACTTAATAGCTGTCCAAAAAGTTTGTCAGATTAAGTTGATCGTCTTCTGCTGTTTTTATCCTGAGAAAATAACCTTGTAGTTTGAAGCAGAAATGCACTCGGAAATCTGAAGAAACCCATTCAGTATGCAAACAGCACAAGACCAGAGGCAAGACACACAGATTGTACATAAAGTTCCAAAAGGTCATCTGTATCATGTGATCCAATTCCCCGAATGCAAAAAGTCATTCCTGTCAACACCCTAAATAAGCTGCTGCACAGAAACATATCACTGAGGGAGATGCATACAAAAAGTTGTCTTTGTAATCCAAAGGCCTTCAACAGATATCTTCAGACTAAAGCCATTGTATACATCCAGTGAAAAGTAAAGCTTTCAAAGTACAGTATCTCCATAAGAAAGAAACCTGAGAAAAGTCAGAAAAAGCTGGGGGATCTAACTATTCAATTGTTCAACTATTCCTCTCTTTCTTTTACTCATTTGATAAAATGTTGTGTGCAAAAGCCTTATGATGACCAATCTAAAAATAAATGAGTACTACAGGATCACTAGAGCAGAAGGCAGCAATTCTTGAGATACTCATTTTGTCTGGGCTGCTGCTAATATTGATAGCCTTGTCATTAGCTCAGCTCTGGTGGCACTAGTAGTGACATTTGCAGAATGTGGCTGTTACAATGCCCTGCCAGCTGTTTGTGCCTATTGCAGCTACCTAATCTAGAAGTCACCCTCTCCTTTTATTCTTTCGTCGGTTTGTATTTACAGAAGTAAAGTGAGAAGAGATCTTTACACCCTCCAGCATCATTGCCATATAGTTTATTTGCTTTTTACTTCAGACTAAATCTGTGTGAAGGGTATTCCTCAGTGATTTATCACAAGGTTTCCCTCTTTTCAACAGTTTTTCTTACAAAAAGTTATCTGAACCCAGAGGTAGTTGCCAAGATCAGAGATGCTTATTCAGACTCCAGAATAAGAGTCTCCAAACTCTCTGATTCCCTCATGCTCAGCTTCTGCTACTGTTAATTTAAAAGCTGAGAAAGAGTAGGTGTTTTCAAACAGGGAAGAAGCCAGGTGCGTCAAAAACCTCCTCTGATTGCAGAGAATATTTTGGCTGCTACTCAGAACCTGCTACCATAACTGAACTCTTTTAGCTCCAGCTAGGCTTCAGCCTTTTAAAAGAAAGACTGGCACAGGGCAGAGAAACATATAGTGCTTGAATAGCAAAACTCAGATCCAAATTACAGAAGAAGAATGTGTACAGCTAATTAAAATAAAGCAGGGTTTTTACAATTCTAAAACTAACATTACTTGAAAATTTTTCCAATACCTACACCATTAGGATTCAAAAGATTGTAGAACAGAATTAAATTCTGTATATACATTTCTAGACATTCTGAATTATAATTTCCATTTCATATTCTGGGGTTTTTTTCTGGATCATATTTCTTATGATTTATACAAATATGAATCACAAAATTATGTCTGTGAATAACACAGTTTGTGAATATATACAGGATTTATATCTACTAAATAAAATATAAACCTCTCATCTTATTTTGAAGCACGCAGTTTCAAGTACCTAGAAAAAAAATTAAAAGGAATATTAAACATTTGAGAGTATTTGAATTTTAAAAAATTAATTAAAAAACACAATAGAACTAGACAACATTTTTATTCCTCTTTCTTCCTTATTTCTCAGACATTATTTTTATTCTATCTGAGCCAGAAACTAAGGATGGCAAGAGCTTTTCTGTTATGAAGTTTATAAGAAGTGATTGTTTGTTGACAGGGTCAGAAGTTTCATCTTGTGAGGTATTTCATGTAAACAGCAGTTAATGGAAAGTGTGTTTTGCTAAGCAAAGCTCAATGGGGAATTGCATAGGCAGAAATTTAAATGTATTCTTCCTTCTCTAGTAAACAACAAGATTTGGCTATTTAAGACTGTGTTTTGAGGATATTTTTTTCTTTTCAATCTTTGTTTCTAGCATGTAAGGACATGACTCCCTTCCAGACTTATGAAATACTCCTCTATGATTTTTTTTTCTTGTCACTTTCTCTGAAGTGGCTTATTAAGGCTGAGGCAACCCTTGGCTAGCTGGACTAGGCAGAGACTTCCATTTCTCCCTAAAAAGCCTTCTCTTTATCCAGTTTGGTACTCACCACGCATTAGTCCTTAGTTTTACTGTCCCACCTTTCTAGAAGCAGGACATTGCTTGAGATCCATCTTGTGTTGGGGGGACCTCAGTTCCTGCTCACCCCCCATGAAATCCAAAGTCAAAATATTTTGAAGTTTTCTGCTCAAACTGCCAGAATTTCCACTCTGAAAACATCCGTAAGTTTCAGATTCTTGGTGTGTCTTAGTATGAAAACTAAACAATGGAAGATCAGAATTTCCCACAAATTGGACATTACAGATCTCATTCATTTGTCCTACATGGGATATATACTGCTGGTCATACGCCAGAAGATTAGTGTTTGCCTGGGGAAGGCCTTTTCCTGTGAAAAGTCAGTTGTCCCAGACAGGTAGACTCAAAACCTTACCTGTACGACAACATATTAGGGCATTTACATCTGTCAATACAAAAAGAGGAAACCAAAGCAAATGAGCTTTTCAATATAAAGGAAGGACTGAAAACAAGTGGACAGGCCATTATTTCCAGCTCATCTCATGCTGAAATAGGTAGAATTATTAAATCTTTAACACCAAACAACCACAAGACAGTATTTGCTAGAGCTAATAAAAAATAATAAAAAAGGCCAAAAGACTTTTTTTCAATTCTTACATATACAGTGGTTATTTTTATTAAATTCATGTCCCTGTGGAAATATCAGAAAACTCTCTCCAGTCTAAGTAAAGTTTAAGTAAAGGAAAGGCAACACAAAGTAACCATACAGAGTCAAAAGATATTAGATTTACCTACGGAAAACTCCTAATTCTTAACACGGTGGATATAACAGATTGTGGTTTTCCATGGAAAAGAAAAATACCTGTTTTAATCATAATGAAAAAATGTCAAACACCAATAACTTCATGATAGGGAATTCTATACGTTTCACTAGTGGAAGTATTTTCAACCTTTTCCTTACACTTTTCTGTCAAGCACTATGTTCATAAGCACACAAAAAAGTCCACAACTTTCACAACATTACATTAAATATTTCAAAATATTTTTAAGCATTTAATTCACTGTGTTTTCCACTTTTGGAAGACTTTTTTTAAGAAAAGTCAATTTCATGCAGGATTCACCTCATACGACACATACAACTGGAAGAGTCCAATGACCTTTCTGCACCGTCTCACACAACTTGATTCAAGATCTTAAAATAGTGTTCTTTTTGCCATTACTTTTATGCCTATTTTTTAGTGCAATTCAAGTTGTTTGAATGAAAAGAGTATTATAAAATGGCTTAAAAAATGCAAGCATATCCAGTTGGATAAATATAAGCAAAGGTGAAGTCATTATTAAAAGCTTTCATTTTTACTCCTGCTGATGGCAAAATGTCAGTAAAAGACTCCCAGCAACACTTCTGAAAATGAGTGCTATTCATGAGACTAATTCCTGAATGTGAGAGGGGAACCATGTCCAGTCTAAGCAGAAGAAAATCACTGCCCTTTCTGCATCTATACAGAAAATACCAAGCTTTCTTGCTATGCTTAAAACACTAAAAGGTGTTGGCATCACACACACATCTGTGAGAATTGAAATGTCAGATTCACTCTGGGAGAGAAAAGAGTCCTCAGGCGCTCATTACTACTAAAAAGTGTTCCCACAGAAACCAAACCCTAGGCTATCTCTACATGATCAGTTTTTAAAGGTTAATTAACAATAGCAACTGATAAAAATTTATAACCTACTGCTTATAATTTTTTAATGATGTGATTTTCAATCTTTTATCATTGGGCTTATGCTTGAAATCAAAGTCCCATCTGCTCACATCTCAGAAAACCCTGGGGAAAAAAAAAATAAAATTTAATGTTCTAAACCTTTTGCTCCATGCTGACGACACAGAACTCATTCATTTTCCATCCCCATGCACCCAAGACACAGATTCTAAGCAACTTTAAAATAAACATCTTTGAAAGGTTTCCATCATAAGCATGCTACAACAGCTTAATAAAAAATTCAGAAACAGAATGTCATGATTTAACCCCTGCCAGCCACCAAGTCCCACACGGCCACTTGCTCCGTTCCCTGACAAGGGGATCAAGGAAAGAATTAGAATAGTAAAAGCTAGAAAACTTGTGGGTTGAGAAAAAGACTGTTTAATAGAAAAATTCAAGACTATCTGAGATTTTAAGACTTCATTCATTCCCAAACACGAACAAGTTCCTAACTGTTCTAGCATCTACTCTCTGCAGACTGCACTTTGATTCTCTGGGAATTCTACTTGAAATCAATCTAAAAACAAAATCTAGTTTTAGAATGTATATATGTGGGCTGCACAAATCTGAAGCAAGCATGCTCAACAGAAACGTAACCAGAAATCTCTAGCTCTAAGAGAATGGGTTTGTCACTCCAGTTCATTACATCTACTCATGGCTTGAAAATGTTCGTCAACACATCTGACTTGCACAATGACCCAACAAGCATCATTTGCAAGCTAATTCTCAAACTAAAAAAACAAGTTATGGCCACAAAACAGTTATAATTTACTGGAAGTGTTTGAACATTCACCACAGGAGGGCAATCCTGATACAACAAGATAAAGGTGTGAACCTGTGTGGGTTCTCATGTCCATATTCCCCTCGCTGACTCGGTGCAATTTACATACTGGAAGTTGTGTCCTCATCACCAATGTGCTGCTGATGAAAAGGAGTGCTTTTTCACTGAGGATAATTGTTATAGCAGACTTTCCTTTGACTTCCAGACTTCTTCCTAGATAGTTCAGGGCATGGACAAATTAGCACTTTTGGAAGTATTAGTGAAAATATGTTAATCCAAAAATATTGGAAACCATCCATGTGGCCAAGTTAAAGTGCACATTTTCAAACATTTTTTATATCAAACCAGAACAAAACCAGGATATTGCCATAGGGTCAACAGTCAGGAAAAAAAAGGGAAAAAAAAAAAAGGAATCCAGAAGTTGCACATTTTTTCTAATACTACTTGCACTGTGAGCACTCAAATGTATTGTGGATACTCAACTATTTTTTTATTCATACATTTCCAAAGCACATACAAAAACATCAACATGAAAGACTACAACTAATTCTTATGCATTAAGAGCACTTCTAAACTACTTTGGGATATAAGTACCTCTCAGTCATTGCCCCATTTTTGATCTAATCTTATCAGTAATGACTTACTCCAGGAGTAGTAGTAGTAAGTCTCCTCAGCTCGCAGTTAGATTGCTTGATATCAGCTATTGAGTTTTTTTAAGTGTCTCAACTCATAGAGAAAATACCACTTCACAAATGTAAGTGAAAGAATTTATTCCTTCACTATATTTTGATGGGTCCATGGAACTAAGAGAATAATTGCATCCCATTTATTTAAGCTGGTACAAAAAAACCTTTGTGTGTATCTTATCTCCTAAACACAATTTAGAGTGATATGTTTGATGTATTTTTTCAAGAACACTTTCATTTTGAACTCATGGATATTCATTAGATTTCTGCTATGCAAAACAGTCAAATACTTCTAGTTTCATATCCTAAAAATAGCATCACTCCATACTGCCAGCAATGATCTCCACTAAAGACAGAGTTTGGACCTTCAAATTAAATAAAAAATTATCAAACTTCATAATCAAACTTCTTAGTTCATACTCATACTTTCTATATATTATATTGGAAACAGAAGTCCCACTTGTGATTAACAGCAGTATCTTGATGCTTGCTGATCTCAAATGACTATAATCTGACATTGCCTGCATTAAGCCAAGCTGCTATTACTTTTTTGACTACAGGCAGTCCTTTTATTTAAGAATTAGAAGCTTACTGCTTTTGCATTACTCTAATATGACTACTCAGCAGAATATTCTTTCATGTCTTGTATCTACATTATTTTCCTTAAATGCTTGGAACTCAGACATGCATTTTGAAATGCTTGCCTCTGAGAGTATACGTATGCACACACATATCTACCCATTCACACATGTTATGCTTGCACAGAAGTAGAGCAAACATATATAAAATTTTGGGTTTGGGTACTTTTCTGGTGCACAAACATGAAGATCCATCCAAGTTGTTAGAAAACTGCAATAAAAGGATCTTGTTCGCAAGTTCAATGGTCTCTGAATGTCTCTTGGGCTGTCTACAGGGTACAGTCATTTCATGAAGTGTTTCAAACTCTGTAAAGTGAGATACATTTTAGTGCACTGTGATCCCTTCCACGTATCTGATCCTTCCTTTAGAAAACAGGTCATAAAGCAGTGGGGTGAGTTGCAGAGCAAGGAGCAGCATGCATTTATGTTAGATACATATCCAGGTTCTTAATATAGCCATTTCATCCTCAGTATGCTCCCGTGTTAGACTGCCTGAAAATATCATAATAGATTCCTGGTACTCAAAGAAAGCTTCAAGTTTGGGTTTGGTTTTTTTTTGCTTTGATTTGGAAAAAAAATTCAACTTTGCTTTCAACACAGGTTAATCATTCTGATCTAGGTGTGTAATAGTGTTATTTCAAGGATCAAAATAAAAAAAATTTAGTTAAAAATAAAGATAGCCCAAAAGTGTCATTGTAGTAACAGAATGCATTACACAATGATGAGGGGAGGAGTTGAATCGCTGAGAATCTTTATTATTATTTTTAGATCAGGAACACTAGTCCTATTACTATTTATTGAAGCAGTCATAGCTTTAAACTGAGAAGTTGTGCAGGAATGTATATCTTGCCTGGGTCTATTAAAATTCTGATCATACTGTAAATCATCATAAGCTAAAAATACTATTCTTGAGCTACTGTAAAATACAGTTTGATTTTGACAGGAATGACTATTGATTGTGCAGATTTTGTATCTTGGTATATATGTCTCCTCTGATTACATATACACAAAGCTTAAGATGTTCAAAAATAGAAGCAAAAAATGCCACCAAAAACCTCCTTATCTGGACATTTCGGATTACTCTGTACACAGTTAAATAGTTCATCAAATTCAAATTTACCATTGCAAGGAATTTCCATTGATAGTAGAACATACTCCCCTCATGCTCACTTCAGATAAAAAAGGAACGCTTCTATCACAAAGAAAATCTAACATTTCACCACAGTAAGTCAGTCCAGTGCTTTTGTTCACTTAAAGCATGCACTTTACAGCCTAGTATCGGAAAAAAGACAGTGAAGGGGTTTAACTCTGGAAAACGTAAGGAGTTGCACACACAGTAGCTTTCAGCCTGATGTTCTCTACCATTTCTGAACTTGTATTTATACTGCCTGTTTTCTGCTCTTTTTAATCCTAAAGGTGTAGTCACATTAACAGGGCTAACCTTGTTGGGTTTGGTTTCACTTTCATTAGGAAAAAGACCATGTTTTGTTATAGACTCAAAGATCAGCTTCTAGAATTTCCGATGCCTATTGATTTTCCCCCACCTTTTTTCCCCACTATTCTTCCCTTCAGAATGGCACTAAATTACCCAAAATAACTCTTCTGTACCTTACAAAGTATATGACGCAGCAAGAATCTGCTGAAGTGAATGGTTTGGTTTCACAGAGACACATGTATACATAACACTGAGAAGATTTACTATATGTTCAGTTTGTACATGCTCAGCTATAGCATCTTGATCCTTCCTGGATTTAACCTTTTCCTAAATAATAACTGTGTTTTATTTAATAAACACAGTTAATATGCCAGAGTTCTAGATGAAGAAATATCCATTTTACACATAGTCATGGATATGTATTCATCACTGAGCATAAATTGATTACTCCTAGACCCTCAACTAATATAAAAAAATGCAAGAAATAAAATTTTATACAGAGACAATATTGACATTACAGGTTCTGCAAGCAAGTCTTCAAGACAGAAGAAAAGCCTCATAAAAGGAAATCAAAATAAAAAAATTCCAAATATCAGACTGAGTAGATTGTGAAAATGTGGAAGTGAGGGGAAAGTTCGTCACCATTAAATGTTGAATTTAATTTCAGAATTATGTACTAAGTGTCTCAAACCTGATGTTGTAGGGTTTTCTTCTAGAATACCATTCTTTCTTTTGCCCACGAGAAAAGTCAAGAGCTATTTAAAATCCAATAACCATGTTCTGAAATTCATCACAATGCCAGCACACTCAATACCAAAAGCAAAGGCTGCAACAAATGTCATATGTAGCAAATAGAGAAGATAGTTTCTTCCCTCTTTATCACTCTCAGTACGTGATCAGCAACCCCCACAAAAGTTAAACCTTAAGGGGCAGAGATTGCATGTTCATTTTAGGGGTAATAATTTCACAAGCATAACATTATGGCTGTTCTGTCTGACAAGCAGACCTGGAAACATTATTTAATGGTGTTTTAGAGCAAATGCACTAGTTTTGCTTGTCTTGTGTGTGCATTAAAGATCATCAGTATTGTCTCAAGTTATGTTCAGCTACAACATTTTTTCCAAAACCCTTTCTTGATTTACTAGGAGAGAGAGCTGGAGCAGTCTTCTGACCTTCTGCCTGAAGATATCTTCACATGTTTTTCATGGAGTAGAAAAGGTGCAAGAACAGCCTTTTCAGAGTGTGAATATAATGAACACAGGAACAAATTTTCATTATTGTAGATGAGCACTTCCCAATACCCGCAGCTGCCAATAAATTCATCTCCATTTACAGGGAACAGCAATATATGCTTTAAATCACTGAAGAGTACATTTATTTCCAAATTTGGGAAATCAGAAATGTAACAGAAATGACTGTCAACCACAACTATTTATTTGGTAAATTACATTATTTAATACTGCTGACAATCAAATCATGATAATTTTTTTTAGCTTTATAAGTGATAGTTCTACAGGTTTTAATATTTCATTATTTTTTTCTCCCCTCTTTGAAGACAGACACCTTCTCAACAACATCAATTATATTACAGTATTATCTGTCAATGGGGTTTATTTGATAAAAGCCTTTCATACTACATTTTTTTCTTCATAATCACAGCTCCTAAGTCTACAGGGAAAAACAGAGCAAGTGTTAGCTTTATTGTTAGTACAAGGAAGTAAATACATGTTTTATTAAAGATTTTGTCTTACAACTAATATAAGCAGGACAGGTCCTTCATTCAGGTCAGAAGCTCACACACTGAATAAAATGAAAGTACACCAGAAGGTGAATCTGACTGATGACACAAAACTGGGCAGAACACAATTTGCTGGACAACCTAGTAGGGTTGTACAGCAATTCAGAGAGACTCCAACAAACTGCAAAAATAGGCTGACAGGAACCTCATGAAGTTCAAAAAAGTGGAGTTCCAAGTCTTACACCTGGGAAGGAACAATTCCAGGTCCCTAGTATTCACTGAGGATTGTTCAGCTGGAAAGCAGCTCAGCAGAAAGGGACCTGGAGGTCCTGCTGGGCACCAAGTTGAGCACAAGCCAGCCTTGTCCCCTCGCTGCAAAAATGGCTGACAGGATCCTGGGCTGTGTTAGGAGGAATGCTGCCACTGCTAGAAAGCCCAAACCTCGAGTGCTTAGTCTAGTTCTGAGCTCCCTAGTGCAGGAGACACAGGGTCTTACTGGATTGATTCTTATAAGAAGCCATAAGAATGACGAAGAACCTGAAGCGTGAGGAAAGTCTGAGCGAGCTCCACTGTTTAGCCTAGAAAAGGCTCATCAGTCATTTTATTTCTCTGCAAGTAGAAAGAGTGCAAAGGGGACAGAGCAGGATACTTTCTGGCAATGCTCAATAACAGAACAAGAGGCAACGGACTTCAACTGGAACAGAGAAGTCTCCAGCTGAACATCAGGATGTCCATTTTCACTGTGAGGGTGACTGAGCACCTGCACAGGTTGCCTGAGGAGGTTGTGGAGTCCCCCTCCCCTGAGATTTTCAAAAACTTTCTGAACATGATCCTGGGAAACTGGATCTGTATAGCACTGCTTGAGCAGGCACTTGGATCAGATAACCTTCAGAGGTTCCTTCCAACCTCAACCACTCTAAGATTGGAAATAGAAGCAAGATTCAGTAGCAAAATCCTGTTATAATTAAATATAATTAAATATGATTCAAAGTTTCTTATATTCCAGTTAAGTCACAGAACAGTAACACTGGAAGTGCAACAGTTTTAGGTTTTGTCACCTTGATAGGTAGATCACATTTAAATTAACTATTTCTTATTTTAGTCTTCATGTTTACACTTACTAGGAAATTTAGACATCAGCAAATATCTGTCCAAGCACTTGCAAGTATCTGGAAAGTATAATCAAATGTAAATCAGAACCACTCTTAAAAATGCAAAAGTGTTGAATCCTCAGTCCTTCCCATGCAGCTCTTCCCTAAGGACAAAGATGAGTAGATTAATAATGTGACCTGTCATCTAAAAACCCAGACTTGGAAAAAACCAGTGAACTAACTGAACGAATTCTAATGCCTTCAGCAGAGTGCAGTGAAAGGAATAAGAAAAATCCCTAGAATTTAAATATAGTACTGGCTGTTTGTATTGCACATTACAATGAGAGATCCCACATGTTCCCATTTATGCACAGACAGATATTTTGCCAACAGCTGCACCAGTTCCTTTGTCTAGCAAATTTCACCCATTCTCCCTGAGTCAGATACAAGTAAAATTAAAAATGTGAATCTGTAACTGTTTAAGGACTTCTTTACACTAGAAAAATTAAACTCACAGCAATTTTGAGGCACAAACAGAAGAGTTTATATTAGGTATCCAATAAAGATACAGTGGATGAGGTAGATAAAATGCCTACTCATATGAGACATCTCCACAACAGAAACTTTTTCTCTGAGCTGGAAAATAAGGATGAATTAAAAACTGTGGATTTTTAAAATACAGTAAAAAAGAAGTTATATTGATTGTCAATATTTCTTCCAACCTCCCAAGGAGGACAAAATTGCAGACTTCATGTGGTTTGTCTACTTACAGTTAGTGTTCATGGCAATAAACCTCTACTTCTACCAACAATATCCTGGAAAGAGCCATAGGCTCTATAACAGTTCTCCTTGAAGAACAATAAATACAGATTTTAACAGTGTTTTCCAGTAATCTGAGTTGATTGACACAATGATTCATAAAACAAAAAAATGGAACCAGAAGGATCTGAAACTTCCAGAGGAAAAAAAGCATTTTAATAACCCCCTGAAACCAAATCCCCCCTCCCGAAAAAAAAAACTAAAACAAAAAAAAATCAAAAGAGTTCCTATAAAAGCCACAAGAATAAAGACAAATGAAAATACTGATTTGCTTTCCACAAGACTTGTTCACAAGAAACTGTTCTTCTGGTTTTGAACCAAAGCAAGATATTAGTTCTCTCAAGCCTAGAAGAACTGAAGTGGGATTTTTCATCTCAGTAGCCTCCTGAAGGAAAACAAGGACGCAGCTGTCCAAGATCTGCCAGTGAGAAACTACCATACCACCAAGGCTGAAATAACTGCTGTCAATAACCTACTTTCACAACCAAGAGACAGAGAAAAGAGTGACACAAACACAGCATGGAAGTAAAGGAAGGCTAACCAAGTGGAAAATGAGCCAGCAATGTGACTTTGTGGCAGGAAAGGCTAATATGGTCCTGGGCTGCATTAGGAGGAGTGTTGCTAGAAGGTCAGGGGAGATGACCCTTCCCCTCTACTCACCACAGATGACTCTTGAAGTGCTGTGTCCAGTTCTGTGTTTCCCAGTACAAAAAGACACGGATATACTAGAGAGATTTTTGTGAATGACCATGGAAATGATGAAGGAGCTGGAGTGTCTTTCATGTGAGAAAAGGTTGAGAGACCTTCTCAATGATGTATAGGTATCCCTGAAGGAAGAATGTATAGAGGACAAAGCCAGACTTTCAGTGGTAGCCTGTGACAGGACCAGAGGCAATGGGCAAAAATGGAAGCACAGAAGCTTTCCTCTAGACATCAGGAACCACTTCCTCACTGTGAGGGGCAGTAAGCACTGGCACAGGCTGCCCAGGGAGGTTGTGGAGTCTTCACCTCTGAAGATGTTCAAAACTGTCTGGACATCATCCTCAGCAACTGGCTCTGGATGGTTCTTCTTTAACAGGAGCACTGGACAAGGTCACTTCCAACCTCAACCATTCGATGTCTGTAATTTTGTAGCACTCTTACAGAGCAAGAAACACTAACATATTTGCTTCATAAATACTGATTTTAATCAGATTCTGTCAGGAAATTTTGAAAGGCCCAATTAGCCAAGAGACATCACAGCTAGAAAAGCAAGGACCGCCACACGTCTTCAGCCACAAGGTGTTAAAACAGGCAGTATCATCCCAATGAGGATAGCAAGGCCTGTTTCCAAAGAAATACACTCAAAAAGGACAGAAGTAGTCCAGTGTACAGACACAGAGGGACTAATGACCCAATAGATTAAGATGAGAAGGTTAAAGTCAACTCTTCTCATTCAGATACCTGAATTAGGCAGCCAGATACTGGCATTAAAGATAATGAAACATAATGAATAGCTACACTTTTAGCTACTATATGTTCTAGGAAATAAGAGTCTCCCTTTTAGGAGGAAAAATTGGTTTAAATTTTGCCTTTAGAGTATATACAGTACACTTTTACTATGAGTCTTGGGTTTTGCGGTGGGTTTTGATTGGTTGTTTTTTGTTTGTTTTGGCTTT
Source organism: Campylorhamphus procurvoides (assembly GCA_013396655.1). Classification (NCBI taxonomy): domain Eukaryota; kingdom Metazoa; phylum Chordata; class Aves; order Passeriformes; family Dendrocolaptidae; genus Campylorhamphus; species Campylorhamphus procurvoides. Next base: position 25,319 of record WBMV01004764.1, read on the forward strand.
TTTTTCTGGTGGGGGTAAGAAGCTAAAGTATGTGAATTGCATCCTTAAAAAATAACTTCAGAGCTGACTAGAATGTTCTAAATAACTGCTGTTATTAGTACAAATACTATTTTCCTTAGGCACTAAAAAAACCTCACTAATGATATATGTACCTAAGAAGCTATTCTATCTTCAAAAAGCACTTAGACTGTCTTGGTTCGATCACAAAGCTTTCCTTCTCTTTCCACTTGTCTAATTACTCGAGTGATCACAATTGCAATTGAATACCTTACACAGAGATTTATGTTAATTTTTAAATGAAACAAAAAAACCCACTACTATTTAAATAGACTTTAAAATGTACTGAAAGTGAAATGAACATTATTTCAGTAATGTGGAATTTTTAAATTTCTCTAATATCATCTACTTTCTACAAATTTAGCATCCTAATTTTACCTCCTGAGACTGTGAGGTCCTTAGAAACTCCTGTTATTCTCTTCCAATTGTAGACAGAGTACTAATGATAATTTCATAGCATTTATTAGTGCCCCATTTCTCAAAAAACTGGAGACAGAAATAACTTCTGGAGTATGTAGGACCTTTGACATTTAGATACCTTCTTAACTGGTTTTAATTAAAATTATCATCTCCTAACAGTCTGACAGACTGAGTGTGTTTCTTTAGGTGCTCATCACCAAACCTACACTCATGATGATTCTAATTGGAGATCTCTACAAGGCAGTAAAGGAAATTTAATCATTATCTTCCCAGATCAATTCACATGGGGCATGTCAATCAGAATCCAGACTGTCAATCCGAATCCATAACAGAATAGCAGGAAGTTCTGTCCTTTCTGTACAAGTGGTCAAATCATACTTAGTTTATTCACAAAGAATAGGAGTATGCAATTTCTTAAATCTTTCATGGGCATTGAATAAATTGTACATATTATGAAAAAATACTTCTGAAATGATAATTTTCAGGAAGATGCTATGTCTGGAGAATGGGGGCCTCTGGGCTCTGCATGCTACATCTGGAAAAAGAAATTAAATAACTAAGAAAATGCTAGCAATTTTACTTGCTCCTAGAATCACATCTGATACCACCTTGGAGACAGAGCTTTTGTTTGATATCCACCTGTTTGACCTGTCAGAATAAAAACACAGCAGTTGTAGCAGATGTGAGTCAGAGAGAAAAAATATCACTGACAGTGACATCTTTGTCAGGAAGGACAACCTTCCTGCTGAGAGTGTTATGCTAATTACCTGGAAATTCAGAGCTGTTGAATATCAACCTCAAGCTGTTTAAAAGCAAAACCTGATATTTTAAGAAAGAAAACTTCATGGTACTTTCTACCTGTAACTGTCTTCAAAGCAAAAATGTAACCAGCTCTGTTTGAACTGCCCTTAACTCCAGCCAGATTTTTACATTGACCTGCAGTACAGTTGATGCCTAACAAGAAGAAACATTCTGCTAAAAATTAACAAGCTGACCTGACTTGCAATTTATTGCATGTTTATCTGAAAGCTATGTTTTTACCTTCAGGAAGATGCAAAAATAGCTTAATTTGGAGAACAATTGTGTGCACTTGAGAAACTAGAGTAAACTTAATACTGTTGGAACAAGCTCTAAAACAAGATTCTGTACCTATAGTTTAGAAAAATAATTACATGAATGAGTAATGGCCTGTCACCAGCCTCATTCCCTCGACTAAAGAGCAGTCAATATTTGCATATTCAAAATAAGGGAATTGCACACTCTCAGTTTCAGCCCTGGTCTCAAGACAAAACCGAGCAGGTAGTTTTGAACTTGAACTGCATAAGACTCAATTTTTCACAGTTTTAGGCAAAGTGTATCTTACACTGTGAATGCAAATACAGGGGCAGATAACTGGGGGGGAGGCAGTGATGATGATGATGATGGCATGTAAGGAGAGAGTGAACATCCAAAACACAACTTCTAAGCTTTCAAGCAAAAGCCTATTTGCTACTTGCAACCAGTATGGGCTGATAGCGTATATTTGATAGCATCTAAACAAAAGCAGCACATCCTGAATTTTCCAATACGCATAAAAATTATTGAGACATAACCACAAACTAGAAAGTTGACGACAGATTGTGCTTCTGCATACAGACTATCCCTGTATAGATACCAGGGACCTGAGGTTCTGTATAGAAAAGTTGGTGGAAAAAGGAAGGGTTCCCAAACACACATTGTCTAGAAAACAAGAGAGATCTGAGACAAAGAAACTGATCTGTGCTGGGGAAAAACCTGGAGATGAAGGGTACATGGAGACAAATGCCAGGACTGCTCAGGGACCTTGGTCAATAATGCCAGAGGCAGCAATTGTATAACTATAAGCATCCCCAGAGCAGGAACCACAACCTTCTGCCCAAACTCCCTGGACCAGCAGCAATCTCTTTGCCAGCAAGGGAAGGCGAGACCTAGAGAATGCAGCACTATGTGCAAACAAGAAAGCTCATGTGAAAGGTAGTCAAGCAGCACAAAAGCTCTTATCATATCTGCTCTTAGATAAATCCACCTGCCTAACCCAAGTTGAGACGTTTTCCATCCCAGCTCAAAATCTTACTCATTTTCACTTTTTTTTTTGTTTCATCTAGATCAGATGTATCTAATAAATGACTGATATGCCTGTCTTGCTAAAACAGTCACATCTACACATCAGGCTACAGAATGGCAGTTTATAATTCAGAATCCCAGTTATTCAGATTAATACCAGCATAATGTTCTAAAAAATTATATATAATGTAATATATAATAAAAAATCCAGACATCTGTTCACTTTTAAAGTAGATTCTCCCATTTTTGCATACCCTATTTTTTTATTAGCTATCTTTTCCCAGGTTAGTAAAGCCTTTACAGCAGAGATCGGGATTTAGACCATGTATCACAGAATAGTTAACATGTATTCAAAGTAATGAGCATATACTTACCACCGAAAGTTATTTTTCATTTTATTTCCCATTATTCCTCATTGCAGTTGTAGACAAAGCACATGCCATTGAGGAGTAAGGAAGAAATAGAACCATACTTTAAGAGCACCTATTACTGCCTTTAAGTAAAATACTTTTCTAAAACAGAGTCCAAGGAGGTGGAATAGGCTACCATTTAGCAAGAAAAAAATCTAATATTTTCAGAGAAAAATGTTCATATTATGAAAATCTCTCTTTCAATTACTCAAATGAACATGCACAATGAGGTGAAAGCTTGGAAAATAGTAAGACTTTAAGGTATAATCCCAGACAGACATAGCTATAATTTCAGGTCACTTTTACCAGTTCGTACAACCAGTCTTTCCTCTCTGAGAAAGCATTTTAAGGAAAAAAAAATGAAAACATTTTCATCAAGTACTATATTTATATTTATTACTCATTAAAACTTTAAATAAGGTGCAGTAAACAAAAAATTTGGTGCTGCCTCACTTGAATATTTTGGGCAGTTTTAGGCACCACAATATAAGAAGGATATTAAGCCATTAGAGAGGATTCAAAGGAGGGCGACAAAGATGGTGGAGAGCCTTGAGGGGAAGCCGTATGAGGAGCGGCTGAGGACACTTGGTGTGTTCAGCCTGGAGAAGAGGAGACTGAGGGGAGACCTCACTGCAGTTACAACTTCCTCGGGAGAGGAAGAAGAGGGGCAAGCACTGATCTCTTCTCTGTGGTGAGCAGTGACAGTACCTGAGGAAATGGCCCGAAATTGTGTCAGGGCAGGTTTAGGTTGGATATTAGAAAGAAGTTCTCCACCCAAAGGGTGCTTGGGCACTGGAAGAGGCTCCCCAAGGAAGTGGTCACAACCCTAAACCTGACAGAGTTCAAGAAGAATTTGGACAATATTCTCAGGCACATGGAGTGAGACCATCCCACTGGGATGATCCCCCACAGGGATGGTCCCCTGCAGGGCCAGGAGTTCGACTCAATGATCCTTGTGGATCCCTTCCAACTCAGTATGTGCTGTGATTCTGTGACACATACTAAAGAAATCATTCCTCATCACCTCTGAAAACTGATTTGATCTGCTGCCAAAACATTGTGTGTTTCACTTATTTCCTTCTACAGTACTTTGCACTGCTTTCTGTCTCTCTATAGATGAGATATTTCATGGAAAATTACTAGGAAAAATAAGTATAAATAAAGCACTATTATTCCATTCATTCACTTGGTTATTGCCTATAGCTAAATAGAGGCCTTTGTCCCTAAAGTACAATGAAGCAGATGCTCGAAAGGTTATTGCAAACTAAAGGCTAAAATTTCTTACTGTTTTAATTGAACATCACTTCGCTGAAGGGAGTTTCTAGCAGTTGAAAATATGATCGATATATTTGGGAGTTTAAATTATTCTCTTAAGTTCTGTGCTTATAAGATAGGGAATCTGCAAGGCAGATCACTTTTGCTAGTTCCTGAATAACAAAAAATAGCCACTATAAAACTTCACAGAGCATAATTTCTCATCAAAATATCAATTTACAAACCTTATACTCTTAGTGTTATTCATATCAAAGATAGTCTACTCAAAGTTTAGAGTGACTTTTGGGTTTATTCATATTATATTTATGCCTACAGTTCTCATTACTACATGACGCTATTATTTCCAACCAAGGAGTTGCTGATGAACAACAAAGTTCACTCCAGTTACTGCACTGGTGGAAAAGGGAAGAGCAACTGATAAATAGCATCATCTACTTTGATTCCTATAAAGCCTTTAACACTATCCCACAAAATATCCTTGTTGCTAAATTAGAGATGTATGAGTTGATGGATGAACTATTTGATTTAGTATAAGGATTTGACTAGATGGCCACATCCAAAGAGTTGTAATTATTGGTTCAACATCCAAATACAAAACAGTTACAAGCAGTGCCCCTCAGGGGTCTGTATCAGGATCAACACTATTTGCTAACTTCATCAGTGACATTATGGGGTTGAGTATATCCTTGGCAAATTTGTGGAGGGCAATTTGAGAGATGCAGTTAATGCATTTGAGAGAAGTGATGACACTTTGACAGAATTGAGAGGTGGACGAGCATGAGATTCACGAAGTTCAATAAGGCCAAGTGCAAGGTCCAGCACCTGGCCTGAGACTGTGCTGCCCAGTACAGACCGAACAATTAATCGAGTGAAAGCAGCCTTGAAGAGAAGGGCTTCCTTCCAGTGAAGGAAAAATGTGGCACGAGACAATAATGTGCACTCAGGAACCCAGTTGTGACCTAGGCTGCGTAAAATGAAGCATGGCCAGTATTCTGAGAGAGGTGGTTATTCCCCTCTTCTCTGCTCTCATGAGAGCCCACATGCGACCTGGCAGAGTGGGTCCAGAGGAGGGTCACAGAAATGGTCAGAGCATTGGAGTGCCTCTCCTATGAAAACAGATTGAGAGAGTTGGGGTTGTTCAGCATGAAGAGGAGACGGTGCCAGGGAGATGTTATAGCAGACCTTGAATAATTAGAGGGCACATAAGATGACACAAGGCTTTTTACCAGGGCCTGTAGTGACATGACAAGGGTACCACTTTTAAACTGAAAGAGGGGATATTTAGACTGGCTACAAAAAAAAAGTTCTTCATGAAGAGGGTGATGAGACACTGGAACAGGTTGCCCAGTGAAGCTGTAAATACCCTATTCTTGAAAGTGTTCAAGGTGAAGGTGGATATGGCTTGGAGTGAAAGGTGCCCCTACTTATTGCAAGGGGGTTGAACTAGAGGATCTTTAAAGTCCCTTCCAGCCAAAACATCTTACGTTTCTATGACTTCTTTTAACAGAATAATCTAAACACTTTATATTACTTAATCATGTTTCCTTGTTAATAACTTAAACATTAAGGTCTTTGTACAATTCTTGATGCTTCTTCATATTCCCTTCTGCATTGAATATGCCTCTCCACATGCAAGCATATCCTTTTATGTATCTATATATGTGTATTAAAATATATATTCCCATGTGATCTGCAAACAAACCTTAAGTCTATTCATCATCATTAACAGTCAGGTTTATTTTTACTCACAACACGTTTTCCTTTTTTATAGGTCACTGTATGGCACCACAGCCCATTCAGCACCTCCAGCAGAGTCTCACAACAGCTGTTCTGCTGTGCCTGAGAGAGCTGGTGTTGCAGACAGGAAAACTTTTTGCCTTTTCAAGCTTTTCCTTCATTCCAGGATGTTGTTTCTAATGTATCTAGGTAAATTAAGCATCTACCTCTGCAAGGTGCTTGATTTTCTGCCCAGGTATTCATACTTCAGTATTTCAGAAAAAAAAAAAAAAAAAAGACATGTTTAGAGAAATTTAAGTACTATTTGGAAGTATTTTCTGCGCAGCAAAAAGTATTTTAAAAGTACAGGTTCAAGTTTGAACTTTCAGGGATATTAAGTACAACTGATTGTCAACTTCTGGCTTTTAAACACGTATTTTTGTACAAGGCCCAGGGCCAAGTCTCAGAGAGAAGTATACAGGATTTCTCACAAAAAGTCACATCTCCTGTTCCCAGCTGTCCTACAGTATCCAGATGTGGTTTTCAACAACTGACTTAATAATCTTAATACTACAGTTTCTCATTGCCTTTTCATAACACAATGTCAGTGGATTACTAAAAAACTAGGAAACACGTACCTAACTTTCCACACCTTTACTTTTCATGCAAGCTCTTACACACAAATGAAAACCACTAGCCCTCTGTAATTGACAGCAGTGATTACATAAATGAACTACTAACTGTGATAAACAGCAATCATGCAAAGAAAACCCAAATTAAAATCAGGCATAAGAGGAAAGGAAGGGGGGGGACATACCAAGCAACTAACCAAAAAGATGGGAACAAGCACAAAAAGAAAGTACAAAAAAATTTAAATGCACAAAAAATATTGCAAGTAATTAGTTTATTCTGACCACAGCCCACGTAAACTTCAGGAGCTGTTTTGTGTGTTGGTCAATACAAGTTCTACCCAGAAATGGAAACTGTGCTATTATGAAATATTCATTCAGACTGGATAACTGACAAATGTATTTTGTAACATTCATTTCAGTGATTTCAAGCCATCCCACCTTGTCAGGGGACAGAAGTTGTTTTAATTTACCATCTGTTGAGTGGCTTTTCTGTAGCATAGCAGTAATCTCTATCAAATTCAAAAGCTGATGTGTCTGTACCACAGCACTCTCTTGGATGCCATTTGACAAAGCATCTTGTATCCAGACTCAGGCAGAGCAGATGTTTTATATTTCTTTTTTCCATCAGTAATTCTTACAAATAAGAGAGAGTACATATGAGTGAAGTATGTGTACAAAGCTGTTAATAAGGATGTCAAATTTTCATTGGTTTCACAGGAATATAAAGCAGAAGGCACAGATTCATCACTGTTATCCACACAATGTTCAAGAATGAACAGCTGTGGAAATTGTTACAACCATCATTCACAAAGGACACAATACCAGACTTTTCCTGGCCCTTATCCAATTGCAAGCATCACCATGACTCAGGACTATCAGTGTAGAGGCAAATCTTTGCACTGCCTTGCAAACTTTTCGTCAATCTCCAAGTCCACTTCAGAAATGTATATACATAAAGGTCCAAATCAAACTGTCTAACAAGATGTAATGGTTTAATAACACTATTTTAAAATGTTTAATAGAATATAGTGGTGCATAGTCTTATAACAGGCACCTCTTAAGGCTTCCTAGAAGTCTTTAGTAAGCTTGTTTATTTTCCCAAAAAATGAAGAGAGATATGTTTTCCAAGTATATTTGACTGCCTTCAGTTTCTTTCCATTTAAAACATATGCAAAGTTGCATCAGCTGTATGTCAAGAAACAGAATAACACAAACATACAGCTTTTTGTATTTAAATTAAATGTCAGAAGTGTCTGAATGAAGAAAACAGTTAAAAAGGTAGACTGTTCTTAACTTTGAAGATATTTAAGAACAAAACAGAGAGGGAAAAGAGTATGCAAAATCTGAATTGAGAAACAGAGATCATTAGGTGTAACAGAAAAAGGAAATAATAGCAGAGTTACCTAAATTAAGGATTGCCTCAGTTGCAGTGTGTTCAAGTTCTTCCATCTTCACCTACAATTTTTCTTCCAGGACATCTTTAGTTTTTATTTATATTGAAACAAAATTGTCTGGGCAAGGGAGCATTTCAAGCAAGTGTTGTGTAACCATTAATACAGGGCTGTGTTATATACCACTTTTATATCATCCTCATTCATGGCTTTAGAGGTACTTCTGAGCTGCTTGAAACTGTGAGACTGAGGAAAATTACTCTGCTGACATTTCTGATACAAATCCCTCTCCTGATAAAAAACATCCTTCAAGTGTGGAAAGGGGAGGTCCAGATATCAATGGTACTCATCTTCTTGCCCCTATCTTGAGCTGATCCCCTCAGAAAGAAGAATCCACCGTTAAATACCAGCAACTCTGAAGTATGGCCACTGACAGCATGTACATATCTCACCCCATGTGCCTGATCCAAAGCAGCACAAGAAGCCAAGACAATACAGTCCTGATGCAGTAGGAAGAATTAGACCTCTGTGCAACTCCAGTGGATCAAAAAGTCTAAATACTTCTCCGAGGAAAAAAAAAAAAATCACTAACCTTACAAAAACTAAGTTGGAGAATTTTCCAATACCGTAGAGAAATAGGAGCTTATGAGGCTTGAAGTTGCCTAGAGATTTTATAACACACCAAAGTACATTTTATCAGGTCTGTGTTTTAACAGCTTAGCTTTGAATTAGTTTAATTAAATTGCATTTCAAGCCCAGTATTTATCATAATACAAGATAGATTAATCTCTGCTGTGCATGAGAGTGAAGGATTCACAATACCACATGTAACATAAGACAAGGAAAGAACAGCCTGCACCGTGACATGAAAGGTAGGTGACGATGGCTGCTGGGCAGCAAATATTTGAGATTCAGTTTTTGCTATGTCTCTGTCCTAAGAACTTACAAGTCTGCTGTTTCTCACCTACTGTGTTCTTAGTTGACAGCCTCCCATCTGCTTTACTCCTTAGATTGTTGATGTTTTCGCACCTATTAGTTTATCTGCTGTCTTCTTTGTCAGCTAGCACGTATCCTGGATGAGTGATGGCAAGCTAAAATTTAGTATGGACAACACAGACCTCTTGTTCCCCTCACATCCCTATCTGCATTTTTTCTTTTCTTTTAGTAAATCCTCTATTTCCCCCATTATTTAATTTTGCAACAAAACCTTGCACTTTCATTCATATCTCATTCTCTAAACCTTTACCAGCATAAAGGATATCTAACAGTTTTCTTCATCCAACGGCTTTTAGCACTCATCCACACTCTAAACATGAAAACTTTAGCTCACTACTCACAACACTGTTTTCTGGAAACTCTAATAAACAACTGTTCAATCTCTGTCTTTGTTCAAATCACATCCTTCCTTCAAACCTGTACAGTACTTTCCCCCATGTTACCATATCAGATCAGGTCTGGTCTGAAAGGTTTAACATCCTAAATTATTCCTTGGACCTTGCTTCCTGTCACAACGGCTTAGTCAGAAATGCCTATTTGTCCCCTTCTGTTACTTTTTCACACTCCCACCATGCTGCCCACTCTACCAAAAAAAAAAAAAAAGCCTTCACACTCTAATCTAATACGCCATCCCCCTACCCCCCCACACAAACAGTCTGATGCAAAATCCCCCTGAGACTTATTTCTGGTGTATCTTAATAAAAGTCACACTTCTTCAACCCAAATATTTAGCTGAGAGCATTCTGAAGATCTGAAGGGAAAATTTAGCTACAAATATGCTCCTCTTTCCCTTCTGCCAGACTTTCTCCTTATAGTCAGCTTCTCATAAAATCTCTGCTCCATCCTCATGTCCTCTGCAAATGATGCAGTTCTCACCTTTACTGTGCAGTAACTACTTTGTCAATACATAAATCTCTCTAGAAGATGTATTTCTGTCATGCTACTTATCCTCTCTCAAAACTGATTTGTAAATTAGTTAAATTATTATAAAGATCAGTCCCATCATTGATACTGAAAGTTCTCAAAACCAGAGACAATTCCCCACTTCTGTAGGGATCAGAGAGATACAACATGCATTTCAAGTCAATTGTGTCTATATTTGTCCTTTCTTTTTTGCTTTGTATAGCTAATAAACTTATCTTTAAGAAGCCAAACAGATATAGCATGGTCAACGAGAAACAGAAATCGAATTACATTCCCAACTGCAGATGTAAATTATTTCTAAAAGTCAGACAAGCAAATCTTCCAGATATATTAACAGAGACAAGTAAATGTTCCATCAATACAGGGTAGATGGTGGCTTTAAAGAACTATAGGTTTCATTTTATAGAAAAAAATACATCAGTAAACAATCAGCTGATGAGTGAGAAGTATGATACACCCTTGGACTACAAAGGATAGACTGTTGTGGTTTTTTCAGTCTTCCAACATGAAAGCTGCTTACATCTACTAAGACTAAAGTGAGCAAGTCTTTTCTCATTTGCATTGTAAATGCCCGCAGCTACCCCCACAACCAAAACCAAGAGCAAACCTGTGTAGCAACTCAGAACAGATTTCCTTGCTGCAGCAAATTCAGTGCCTGCTATCACTGCAGCACTCCAGAGAAGTTGTTACTCAAATGACAACTTCAAACCAATTTTGAAATGCTCTTCTTATATGTTACAGTTACAATCTGGTGGTTAACTCCATTCTTTCTGAAAGATCTCTCTATTAATTCTCTCTAAATTTCTTAATAGTTGGAAACCACTTTCCTCCTTAATCTCAGCAAGAATAATTAATGTGAAATACCTCAGTCCTCCCACAAGGCCTCTAGAGAGGTACAGAAGGGGCTGCCCCATGAGAACATGCTACTTCTCCCTCCTGGATGGACAGTCCATTGAAACATAATATAGAGCAAAGAGATCCAGACTAAAGAGTACATTCCAAAGAGATTTCATTTTTTTTGTAATCACGTGCTGATTCAGAAGAGTCCTTTTGTCTATATTTCTCTTTGATCCTTACTAAAAATAAATGCGATTGATTTAGTACTCCTGGCTTTTAGCTCAGAAGAGATTTCTGAGACCTTATTTAAAGAAACTGTTCCCATGTATCATAAAAACTTTGCTATGAAACCAACCATAATGACATGAGTGAAAATCAACAGCATTGTGCATCAAGCATCACCTTCCTTAGAGAAACACTTTCTGAATTTTTCCCTTCATTTGTAAGGCTGTAATTTGTACCAAGTCTTACGACACACCTAAAAAATTGTTTATACCCAGAAATTATCAGTATCTCAAAGCAGCAGTTAAGCTGATACTACCCATGAGCAAAGTCAATACAAAGGAAAGCATTTCAGTTTTCTGCAGCCATTGGATCACTTTTAAGAGGTCTCCATGAAGAATGCGTGGATTCAATACACACATCTAACCTTGTTTTCACAATAATACACTCATGCTTAAAGCTATTCTAAATCAAAACTGATAAAAGATGGGATTTGGCTTAATTTATAGTCACATAGTCTATTTGGGTACATCCAAGGATTTGAGTAAGACATACTACTTCTCACAGATATATTCAAAGTAAATTTTCCTGGTTCATCTTTTGCAATCAAAATGAAAGTGTCTACCATGTGTAAGCTGTCCACCTATCACAGTTTAACCCCAGACTGCCACGAAGTCCCACGCAGCCACTCACTCACTCCCCACCAGCAAGACTGGGGAGAGAATTCAAAAGGAAAAGGGGTTGAGATGAAGACAGTTTAACAGGGAAAGCAGAAACCACACACGCAAGCAAAGCTAAACAACGAATTAATTCACTACTTCCCAATGGTAGGCAGGTACTCAGCCACCTCTGGGAGAGCAGGGCTCTATCACACATAATGGTTACTTGGGAAGACAAATACCATCACTCTGAGTGTCCTTTCCTTCTTCCCTCCCACTTTATATACCAACCGTGATTCATATAGTCTGGACTATCTCTTTGCTCAGTTTGGATCACCTGTCCTGACCGTGACTCCTCACAACCTTCCAGGCATTCCCAACTTCCTTGACAGCATGGCAGTATGAAAAGTAGAAAACACCTTCATTCTCTGCAAGTACTGTTCAGCAATAACAAAAACATCCTAGTATTATCAAACCTGTGTTCAGCACAAATCCAAACTATAGCCCTGTGCTAGCCACTGTGAAGAAAATTAGCTCTACCCCAGCTGAAATCAGCACACCACCTCATTAACCCCTCCCTAGTGTCACAAGGTTATGAGATGTTTGCAAGAAAGAAATGCCAGGAAAACCATTAGAATGATTAATTTACCTGCTGACCCTCTTCCTAACCAGGTCTGAGACATCTCTGAAAATCATGGAGAATGGTCATAATCCTAATGAGATTTTCTAGTATATAAGTCATCTGCAGAGGGAGAGAGTATAGTTTCACAACGAAATAAATAAGAGAGCAACAATTCACTAAAAGAAATCCACATTCCTGCTCACATCAGTTTACAGTGAACAGACATTTATTATGTTTGACATTTTTTAAGGAACGCAAGCAGCTGGTTGCTATTTGTTTTAAATACTCAGCATGGAGTTTTCCACAGAGTGACTGTCTCTTAACAGGACCTGAAAGCAGCAGGCAGTGGAGTCAAAATTGACCTGATCTTTTTCCTCCTCTCAGCATGGAATAATGTTAGATGAAAAAATGTTGTAATTTTGAATTTACATCATTAGAACAACAAATCTGTTACTTTCATCAAAACAAGACAACTTAAACAAGAGAGACTCTGCAGCTCCTCAGTACTTTGATCTCAGTGCTGTTTGGGAACAGACCAAGAAAGGTAGAGCTATAGCCTCTTTTCCATTGTTATTCCTTGGAGCTTACGGTGCTCCAAGTTTATTAAGCTTATGGTTTATGCTATTATGCAGAATAGCAGGTTTGGACAGAGAAAGCAGCATTAACTAGGCAGAACACTGCCTATCACTGTCTTTTAGGGCAGGGCGAGGATTTGTGACCTTTCACCATGGGCTAACAAACTACTGCACGGTGTCTAAGATACACAAGATGGTCTGATTGCCCCTGGCTCTGCTGTGGGCCGCCAAGAGCATACCCTTGAACTATTAGTGGAAAACTCTCCAGCCAAGGAAATCTAATCTTGAAGTGTGTTCGTTAATAAGGATGGGCCAGGCTTCAACAGGAGCTAACACTTGAAACATTTAATTTATTAATAACACTAATTATATTTTGGTTTTTCTTCTCTCCAGTGCTTTAGGCCATTAGCAATGCACGCACATGAGGACAGCACTGACATGCCATGGTAACATTGCTGATGTTACAGACTGTGTGTTTGTACAAAGGCATTTTATAACATCGCTCCTGGCAACAGAGACAGCAAAATCTGTATCACATGCCTACAGTCACATCCTGTAACCATTGGAACATAAGAAAAAGCAAAAGACCAAGAAGTTGTCAGACAACTACTGCCACAGCTCACATCATGCAAACAGATGCTGCCTCATGTCACAGCAGATCTCTTATTTTAGGATTATCCCTACAGTGTAAACTTAAACAGCTTTGATCTGGTAGAGCAGTATACTGGGTTCAAATTCAAAAGAAAGGAATGTCTTCTCTTCAGCTTCTTTATGCTTGGGCAAGTTATAACCAGGACATCATAAAGCTTTTTATTGGCCTTTTACCATTTCACCAAGAGCACCCAGTATCAGCACTACCAATATAGCTTCCCTACTACTTAGTGCATCACTTTGGAAAGTTTGCAGAGCACTAATGATGCAGTCTTTCCTACCAGGGAACTTCGGTTGCCAGGTATAATTTCACAGCTAACCCCCTGGTAGCAATTCACTTCACGTTGCACAGGTTTTGTAAAGAGCTCAGGCAAACTTGCTTCCTAGCTGTTGTAAAGCCACAGGAGATTCATATCCTATGCAGGAGAGAAATTATGAACAGCAAAAGCATAGACATGGCAGAACAACCACTGACTTCATGGGTAACAGCTACTGTCTCTAGCAGGATAGCATATACTTGTAGCTAGATTGCACTGACTTCCACAATATATGTATTTCTATACATGTTATTTATTAAATTTTCAACCTGGAGGAATGCATTTGTGTCTTTCTCCCCGTGTCCTCATCATGTTCTGAATCCTCTACTTGGTCTCTTTTTCAGAGCACTTTTTGCTTTCAACAATATACTACATTCCAACAAATTTTAAAAAGCCTTCATTTTTACAGTTCAGTCATCTCTACAGAAACTAGAAAGAGCAATATAATTACTGATATATGAATTAGAGCATGTGTCAGCCTGACCTTCACATCAAATGTTGCATGTATCCTTATTAATTACTATTTATTCACAGTCACAGCTATGAGCCTTTCAATAATTAGGGTTGGGTTTTTTTTATGTTTTACTGTTCCACTCCTGAGAGTTACTCTTCTTTTTTGCTTTTCAACCTGTATCTCCACTGGAAAAATTTAGGTTCAAAAGAAAGTTTGTTTTCTTTCTTTCATTTGCAGTAATCCCTTCCCATCCCTCACATTATTTTTATGTTCTACCTACAAAAGTACATAATTTGTGGTTTTTCAGACATAAAAAACCACTTTTTTAGGAAAACAGTTGTGATAGAATCCTCACACGAAGTCTCAGCTCATATTTCATGCCAATGTCAGCATGAAGTCTCAAGTACCTGGGGACAAGCACCCAGTCAAGTGCTAACAGAGTAAGATCCAAGAGGTTCACATTTTACTGTTGCAAGTTTCAGGGCTGATGCTAACAGCAGACTTGTTCCAAAAGTTTTACCTGCAATAGGTTCATGTATCTATTTGTATTTTAAATATGACATTGTCCAAAGATGCAGTTTGCTATAGCAGAAACTTTTAATGTCACTGTCCAAAAAACAAAGAGAAGCACACGCAAAGCAAAACTTGTAATCAAGATAATTCCTAAGGGTGGCTCAGCTCTCAGCAACATTTCTGCTTACAGTTAGGAGAGCAATCAGAAAAGTCAAATACAAATGCTTTATACAACAGAACAAACCACAGTGTTCTTTACATTGGTTATGAAACAGTGAAAACATTTTTATAAATTAAACTAAACCAAAGAAATATGAAAGAAAAAGCATCTACTTGTAAGCACAATAAATCTCCAAAGGAGTTTGACTTCAGAAAATCATGTAAGAGGAATACAACATGTTATTGAGGGGGACCCATTCAGACTATTCAGCCTATAATAAATATAGGAGTGATCATAACATGAATCAAGGATTCAAATAAAGAAAAAAGAAAGAAAGAAGATTACAAGAGCTGAGGTCACAGAAGTCCTGAGGGTTCTAAGATAAGGTAAAACTTGGCTTCACACATGGTAGCTGTTCTCTGAGATGAGATTATTCAAAGTAAAAACTGAAAAAGAGTTATAATAGAGCTTACAGTATAGAAATGCAGTATCTGCTCATTACAGTCTGAGAAGCAACAGAAACTTGTACTTTCAAAGAAAGCTAAAAGTATATATTTAAAAATATCAAACCGAACATTATATAATGTTCAAAACATTACAGTCAATTTTCCCAGTGTTTAGAGCTGATAAAAATCTCTACTTTGAGCTCCACTTTCAATACAACACCACAGTCCTACAGCATACAGCAGATAACTGTTTTTTACCAGCAGTGAGGTTTAAGTACATTCTAAAATTAAGTATGCTGGGACCCTTACCAATAATGAAAAATACTTTACATTATTCCTTACTTCAGACTTAAACACTGTTTTGTCTTCTGTAAACATAAATGCTTATTTATTTATATCCAGGTCAATCCAATGGTTACCAGACATTTTAAATTTTTTGGCCATACCCATGCATAAATGTATCAGTAAAACCAACACATGCCTTTAATTTCAAAATCAGTTTGGTCATGCACAATTCTTACAGTAAGATGCTGAAATCAAGTACCTGTTTGGTATTATTTTTTTAAAAAATCCTAATACTAATAACAAGTGGGTTTAAAATAGGACAGTTGCTTTGTGACAAAGCTCCCTTGTGTTATTTCAAAGCAAAGCTATCCCAAATGGTAGCATGAGACCCAGAACCACCAGCAGGCAACATTAACTGTTTGAATTTGACTCCCTTTGGGTCTGGAAACAGAGGGTATACAACTGCAGTAAATGCTGTTTCTAGAGTAGCATGCTATTAAAACGACATTTGGCAACAGGTCTCCCCCAGCATTGGGATTGCCACATTCCACTTCACTGTGCCATCTTCACCTACCCACAGCTTCACCCTCCTCCAAAACACTTCTGTCATGAGGAAAAGCCAAATATCCAACTGTAAAATCATCTTTCACAATGTAGACAAGGCTAAATTAGGAATAAAGTAGTTATGCTATTGTTCGTGTACTTGACCATTCACTTTTCTCACCTAGGAAGAATTGCATTTTTAACAGTAATTCTTCCCAAATCATAGTTCTGATACATTTTTGGAGCAGAATACTTTACTATGCAAAGGAGTTATTTTATTCCTGTTACACCTTGACGTAAAAAATGCTAAGATGCTGCCTCTCTTAGGTCTATCTTGTGTTATGTGAGTTTTCTTTTCTTTTTTTTTTTTCCTGTATGCTCCCTTATAGAGATCTAATCATATCTGAGATACAATTAGATAACAATTACCCAATGGGAACATATAGTGAAGATGGACCCAGACCCCTCTGCAAAGGGCACAGAAACAAGCAAGTTATAAAAAGTCACATTCTGTTTAGGTAGAGAAATTTCACCATGGCAGTGGTCAGATATTGGGCTAGGTTGGCCAGAGAGGTTGTGGAAACCCTATTCCTGGAAATAATCAAAATTCATCTGGACAAACCCCAGACTAAGTTTTGAGTGCGTCCAACATTATGGTTTTGAATGGGGTTCAAAGCAACATCCAAAGCTACTTTGCAAGCTGAATTGTTCTATGATTCTGTAACTGACAAGTAAATCAAAGGACCATTTTGGCCCATAGAGAAATCAAACAGCTGAAATCTAAGTAAAGAACAGGCTACATCTCCTCTAATTCTATTTTTTGAGTTAGACTTTCCTGAAAGTGTATGGCACCTTTTTAATAATTCTTCAAAGAGCAGCACATATGAGACATTATCACTCTCTGAAATCAGACCGTAAGGCTTGTTTTCTTTACAAGTTAGCTTTCATTTAATCTTTCATTATGTTCTAATTGATGTTGAAATAAGTAGCCTACAGCTTTTAAATACAACTTTAAAGTGCCTTGCAGGTGGTGTTGGTTATTTTAATTCATGTTTGTTTTTCACAAGATAGGTGCTGGCAATTCCTCAGCACTTTGCAACCATGATCCCTTTAAAAAACATAAGATCTGAAGTACATAACACCCACATACTCATTTCCTGATACCTAATGGTAAAGTTATTATGCAAATGGTGATGTGGTTTCTACAATGAATAATTTTGGCAGCCAGAAAAAAACAGTTATACTAGAATTTCCTCCATAGTTGATCAAAGCTGCATAGGTATGACCCCTAGAAGAGCTGGCATTTGAAACAGGTCCTCAAGCATGCAGCTGGGAGCAGTGGATGAGCACCTGTACTTCAGAAATCCAACATCTGGCACTCTATGCACCCCAACCTGCAGTTGCACATCAGAAACTGTTGAGGGAAATGTAAATGCTGCAAATATCATCTCTTTGCCTCATTCTCAGACTTCTTATAGCACTTTTTCTCCAATTGCACAATACTTCAGTTCTCTTGAGCTGAAAAAGGAACAAAAACTGCCCAGTCCAAAACTTTCTGCAGTATAACAAAAATGGAGTCACAATTGGCAAGACATAACTTGTTAAGGCATTGCCAGTAGATTCAAAAATATTTAATGATTTTAATGAGATGTTGTTGTTGTTCATACTAATCACTTCTCACACTGAAGAGAATAGCCCATGTATGCCCAGAAAAGCAGCATGAGCCAAACATTACAAACAGAAATAGTAAAATTTAAATTTGGAATTTCAGGGTGATTCATTGACCTGCCCTTTTCAAAGGAGCCTTTGAACAGCTGTCATAGCCAAATCACGTTAAAAGAAGCAAATATTTTAAGACTGCTCACTTTGCCCCTTTGTACAATGAATCAAGCCATCTGTGCTATGGAGGTCCTTAAATGATATTTTATCTACTTAAAAGGTACTAAAAATCTTCTCTGTTTAGTCCTCTGAGCAGATGCCTCCATAAGATACACCTCCAAGATTTTCCTCAGAATTAGACAGAAGTGAAAACCCACACACATTTCTGGTTTTAATTTTCCCTTTCCTCTTGACAAAAATCACAGAATGTGTCAGGTTTGAAGGGACCACAGTGGGTCATCTGGTCCAACCTCCCTGCTCAAGCAGGATCATTCTAGAGTACATGGCACAGGATTGTGTCCAGACAGTTCTTGAATATCTGCAACGAGGGGAAACTCCACAACCTCTCTGAGCAATTTGTTCAGTGCTTGGTCACCCACACAGTAAAGAAATTCTTCCTCATATTCAGCTGGAACTTCCTGTACGTCAGTTTCTGTTCACTGCCTCTTGTCCTATTGCTTTGCACCACCAAGAAAAGCCTGGATCCATCTTCTTGCCAGCCATCCTTCAGATACTTACAGACATTGCTGAGTTCCCCTCTCAGTTGTCTCTTCTTGAGGTTAAACAAGCCCAACTCTCTTAGTCTTTCCTTATAAGAAATGTCCCTTGTCCTTTCATCTTTGTGACCTCCTCTTCTAGAATAATACAAAACTTAAAGGAGAAGAATCATGTGAATGTTTGGGATCACAATGTTCCCTAAGGACTGGAAAGATCCTCCTGACATGAAGTAGAGAACTGCACCTTCAAAAGAACAATAATTCTTAAGAATTTGCACTTTCACAGGACAAATTTCAGTCCTTTTCTAGATACATAAATTTGATGACTTGATTACAATACCCAAAAATAGCCTCTATTTAATGGCAGTGATCAAAAGGTAACATCTTATCTTTAGCTGTTTCCAGATCTGCTTGACTGTCTTAATTAGCATTGGAGCATTCAAACTTAGCATCCTGTGGTTTTTCTGTGCCTTTTGTAGCAACATTTATTTCTTTTTTTCTCTCAATGCTGTGTTTGTATGTTTTACTAGAACAGGGACACAATTCTAAGGTCATGAGGGGTTCCAATGCATAAGGAGTTTTAATCTGCATTTTCTAATCTCTGAAAGCAAAAAGAGGAAAGAGAACATTTTATAATTAACTTCTGCCCACACTGAGACTAAAACTTCAATTGGCACAGTACAACAAAAAAGTATGATTGCTGTAGCAACAGGTAGCTCCAAGAAGTCACCTGGATTTCTTCCAGTTAATCTAATATTCTGGAATATTTCACAGGCTTGTTGTGTAGGTTTTGGGTTGTGGTTTTGGGGTTCGGTGGTTTTTCATTTTTTTCATTTTAAACAAAGTATTTCACTACTATCCAAAATTGGATGATAAATTTAAAACACTTTTTTAAAAGGTCACAGAAGCATTCTCTCAACATTCTGTGAGGAATATTTGGGAAGCAAAATGCTATTATTGAATTACTCCACACACACTTTTACTTCCAAGTCCCTTCTAATCTAGATGTGTCTTGTCAGAACTGCAACTGCCAGTTCCTTTCAACCTGTCATAGAAATGGTGCTTGAGAGTATGCCAGTAGCCCCCACTGTCTTTCACTGCGCAATATTGCTAAGGCAGCCAGTTGGCTCTGTCTTAAAGCCAGACTGAAGGTCAATGTGCACATAATACCAATATAAGATTGAGGTAACAAGCTAACAGTGACCTCAAGCTTAGAGTACAAGGCAAATGCACAATTTTAATCCTTTCACCTCACATCTCAGTCTTCAACTTTTTTTCTGAGTATGATGGTCCTGTTCTCCTGCTGAGCTGACTGAGCAGAGACACAGCCCATCAACTGACCACACTTCCCTCCCAGATTTGCATCTCTTCCCTCTGGGAGGGCTGACAACCACAGGTCCTTTGAAAAATGCTCTTTACTTCACACAAGTGAAGTCTTGTGATTCTGAATTTGAAGAAACATTATTTTGGTCACCTATAGAAGTTATCACAGCAATGGTGCTAATCAGTAAACCTTACACAAACTTGCATTTGTTCCTTGTTTCTTCCCTTTCTTTTTGATAATCACTTATTGTAAATCAGCTGAAAGCCAAAAGAAAAAAAACACCAAAAAATCCCCCCACAAACCTATTTTGTATCACTTGCGAAGTTCTGGAACACTATCAGAAATTAGATGGATTAAACATTCAAACATAAAAAGAATTTACTGCAACTGAGTCAGGCATGTACTTCAGGAAGCTTCAGTAACAGTAATTAATTTCTCATTTTGAAGTGAACGTTTTTTGCTTATGGAATAATAATTATGTGAGTATAATCGTGATGATACAGAACCTAAACTTAGGGGGGGGTTATTTTGAGCATCTCCAAATTTGATTGCATAAAAATCATCAGATGATAAAAAGGAACTATTAATTTCTATCTATTCAGACTCAGATTTTGAAACTGTTCCCTCACTTCCTTACTTCCACAAGATGTGGAACCAACTTGCATCTAACTAACTTGCATCTAACAACAGTCTGGTTTCTACATTTACTATTTTTTTAGTCATCAAATTGTCTATGCAAGTAAGACTCAAAACACATCCTAAGGAGAAGAAAAATGTTGTTTTACAGAGGAAATCGCTGCAAACAAACATGGATCTATTTTTACAGCTATTGAAAGACATCGGCAAGAATCAAACGCTCTAAATCAGTGCAGCAGCTTCATTAGGTCCCAATTTGCTATCAAGCAAGCACACAACACAATGATTTAGTTCTACTGAGTACTATCCCTATTGCCATTATGCTGAAGACCGCACTTCAATTCATACCTAACAAAGCAAACAGAACTTTAACCCTTTGACTTAAAACCCACACAAAGTTGTTTGGGTGCAACTATCTACAAAAAACTCTGCAATGAAATTTTCAGGGTACACTAGCCCTACACTAAACATTACTGTTCACCCATCTAAAATACTTGCTTGAATTTGAGAAGCAGTAGTCATCTGGCTAACAAATATTAAGCTGTCAAGAAATGTTGATTTGTACTGTAAATTCAAAAGAAATCTTTGCAGCTACCCATAACATATTACACTTCCCCAGCTTCCTGTTGGACAAAGCCTGTCCAGTAGATGCAGAATCACGTGGGTTCAACCACAGCTGCCAGACTCCAGACAGGAACATTAGGGGTATTTAAAGTGTGTCTGAGTATCAAAGTCCAAGACTCACAGCATAAAGACAAGCCTTGAATGAACATACCCAAAAGGTTTTACAAGCAAAACAAACCTTAACTGTGTTCTTTGGTTGCCAATAAAACCAAATAAATCAAACCATCCCTGCTCATGTGATGCTTGAAAGACTTTGCAGTGGAGTCTACTTCATTCCTAATAACAGAAGATGTTTTTAGAGTTCATATTTTCCTGCACAACACCCCAGTTGAAGTATCTTTGCCTTGAAAGTGATAAATATTCATTTTGTGACTTCCATTAAATAGAAGTCAAAACAAGATTGAAAAATAACATCGAATTGTTTATAATTGTAAGACCATACTATTGTTCATGAATTTCTAAAGTCATAGAGAAGCATACTGTGAGGAGTACATGTGTCTCCATCTTAACACTACATTGTCCTAAGTTCACTTTCAGTCTTAACACTGCATTAGAAAGGAGTTTTACATAAATATAGAACATCTATGTTAATATGATCTAACTCAAGTAAAGACAGCAGAGCTTTAGTTACAGGAATGCATTATTTTTCAAAATTAAATTTTATTGAAAAAAATTTTCCACCCATCAGAAAGGTTTATTTTAATTTTCATATTGTTACCAACACTCTTTCCAGAACACTACTAACAATAATATATCATCTTGAAAGTAATACATACTTTTCCATAATTTCACTAGGATTTGTTTGATTAAAAATGTTTAAGTATTTTAAATCCATATACATCTGGGGATAGTAGAGAAAAGTGACCCATAGCAGCCCCAGTTGCACATACAACTGATCCATTTATTGAATTTAGTGCAAGAACAAGTAAAGATTTACTCATTTACTACTGCATCTCATAACATCAAATAATTTATCACTTGTACAAAATAAAGCCAGTAAGGAGTTGCTCATCAGTAGAAAGAGCATCCCGGGCCCATACACTCACACTGCCTTTATGAAAAAGAACAGAACAAGACTCAAAAAAACAACCACATTCACAGCAAGGAAAAGATACACCAATTTGCCAATTTTTCTCTTATTTAAAAGTAACACAAAAGCAGCTTTTAAAGTTAGTGATCTCCTGGGCTAAGCTGAACTCATATTTAAGCATTCTTTTGTTGGATCAGATTCTCATTGAAAGATCTAGGGAAAGTTTTGGGGAAATATGTAGCTTCATGGTTGATAATGAAAAGAAATATATTTTACATGTTATTTAGAAAAAAGAAGAGTTTAAAGAATATCTGCAGAACAGGAAACCAAAATTAGCACAGCACTCCTCTGAATATACCTTCTGCTTCTCAACAGGAATATTCATCCCAAACATTATCTGCTATGAACATCATAGCAAATCTAACCATTTCATTATCTAAGCACCCTCATTCAAAGCTCCATAGGGACAGTGCCTCATGTTATGTAGATGCAGCCTAAATGTTAGTACCTAGAATAGAAAACACATTACAGGTATTTGGAGAACAATAGAACAGCAGCTTCATCCACTGTGTTTCTTCTGATAAACCAACACAGGAATCTTGCACTAAGTTTAGACCGGAACATGCTTCTTCTTACAAAAGCTGCAAGGACCAGACATAGTTATAGTTCTGTTCTTACTAATAGTAACAGTATTTATCCTGGTATTTTCTTATTATGCATGATACAGCAAACATGAGCTTGTAGTTTCACAACTAATGATTTTCCCTAGTCATAAAATAGTAGAAACACCATAAGGCCTTCAGAAATGAACCATTCAGAAGCAGAACAGTAGCCTGCTTTAGTCTAGGAGCTTTACAATACCATATGTATCGTTCTGTAAGTGGTAAGAGGACAACAAATACATTAAAACATAATATTTGGTATTCTATAAGTATAACCAAATCTACAGTGATTATGATACTGTCCACAGTGTGTTTGTCATCATGACTGACAGTCATACTACATTATGCTTCCTTACAGGCTTCTTTGGTCAAGTTGCTGTGACATCTTACTTAATGACCTCCTGCAAATTAGCTCAAAACCATTAAATGGAGATTGATGATACAAGTTCCCAGAATTAAGCAATATTTACATGATGTGAGCTTCATGTGACAAAAAATGTTCACTTTTTATTACTGTAGCTTCAAAGAATAGCAAATTGAACATATATCTTCTCAAATACTAATAATTGCTTAATAGAAAACATTTTCTGTCTGGGGCAAGAGGCTGTTCGATACCTCTATATTCACACTTGGTGTGAGCTTCTGATACAAGCATTTGGAAGCATCTTTCAATGCTAATGTACATCTTTACAAGCCTGGCTAAGAAAACCAAACCTAATAACTTCTTTGTTGCCCAGAAAAGTTGAGGATTCCCCACCCCTGGCAGTGTTCAAGGTCAGGCTGGATAAGGCCTTGAGCAACCTGGTCTAGTGGAGGGTATCTCTGCTCCCAGTAAGGGGGTTGGAATTAGATGATCTTTGAGGCACCTTCCAACCCAAACCAGTTCATGATTCTATAAATGTATTTTATGAGCAAACTGCTCCCTGGATGCCACTCACATAAATCGCTTGGGTCAGTTACCAGTTTCTGAAGGTTCAGTCTGAATATTAGACACAGCCTCTTGATTAACATTAATGCAGCACTTGAACAGGTTAATCAGGATTGTCATGGAATTTTCAGTAGCAAATGCTTTTGGGACTTGCCTAGATAAAACCACAACTGAGCTGACCTAAATTTGACTTCAGTCCTGAACTAAGCATGAGCTTAGACTAGACGACCTACCCAGGTCCCTTTTAATAAACCTTCCACAGTCACAAAAGTTCACAATAAATAACTTGATGCTGAAATCTTATAATACATGAAACATTCCAATAGGATATACTCTAGCTTTTCATTTCTGACTTGGTACAAATTGTGAGTACAAGATTCCCTCCCACCCTGCCACCATTAATTTCTGTGCTTGAGAGCACACAAGCCATTAAGATTATTTTTTACTGTTGAAACCAACTGTTTTCTCATAGTAATAATCATCAAGCTCCAGGACACTGCTCACTACATTTTATATTGTGCGTCTCAGTAGCTTCAAGTGCGCTGTACATAACATATATCTCTTAAGGGCAGATTAGTCAAGTGTGCAGTTTTGCCTGGAAGAAATCTGCCTAGCACTTTGGTATGGGCAGCTGACTTTCAAATGCCACTCTGAGTTGCAAAGCATTTGAAAGAATCTTTCCAACAAACTATCTACAAAAACACTTTATCATGTTTGAAACAAAGGTCACAAATGCCTTTCAAGCTTCAGCTTTAATCATTCTAGCCGCCACAATCAGAGTATTCTGTAGCAAACATTTTAAACCCAGAGACAGATGAAGAAATGTACACGTACTCAGCTCCTGGATGCAAAGAATACTGCAATCATTAAGATTCAGGATATATACCAGCACATCTCAAATAATTCAATGTTTTTGAATCTAGAAATTAAGCTTTACTTGGCCTACACTTAGGACTTGCATCTACAAAAAATAGAATTCTTCCAGTACAGGCATCTTTATGTTGATGTCACCATTCAAAAAGTGAGACACCAAAAACAGAAGTCAACAATTCTGAGTTCATCACATAAAAGAAATCCACTCACTGCTTTCTTTTTCAAGGCAGCTTCTCCTCTTACAGAGTGACTACAACACAGGAAAAACCTTACAAGCCAAGGGGCACATGCAGAATGTCAGAGCTCTAGAAGAAATAGGCAGGGAAAGAATGCCAGAAACTTGATAACCACTCTGTGCAGGTGTTCTTAAGGCTATATTACCCTTGCTGTCAGTGGTAAAGACAAAATTTTCAGGAATTCCTTGCTCATCTTATGAAGAGTGACATGAATGTAAAAGACCCAGGGAATGAGAGTGATCCTGCAGTATCAATTGTGTACCTATTTCTTCTGATAAGAAAGCCTGGTGATGTAAAGCCAATATTATACAAGTCTGCAACAGGCTCAGTGAGAGGAGGGTGACATTATTAGATTAATATTTTTCCTTTAGGCTTCCTAGTTTCCACCAGTTTCAGATACATAGGTGACAAAAAATACACTAAAAGAACCTTCCAGACAGCCTGCAATGATGAAAAGAGGAACCAGCATGTCAGCATTCATGGAATAAAACTTACACAAGGCTGGAATGAATTCCAGTATTCAAGGATTCAAGGTTAGTTACACCTCAACTGTTACCCTTTCTCTCTTTGACCAAGGGTCTCTTTATTGACAATTGCAAGACTACAAGAAAAACAAGCCCTGGAGCATTTAGAATTTTATAGATTCAATAAAAAACAACTCCACATAAAAAAAAAAAACACACACATTATGAAGGGTGACGACTACAGACTAAATCTCAAGGAAATAGTAGCTACTTACTTAGTAAGTATACATAAGTTCTTGCCTTCATTGTACATTGAAAGGACTTTGAAACTTAGTGTATCAGTCCAGATACTCACAGTGAAGACTTAGATGTGCTTACATTTGAACTGGTCTTGCATGGCTTTTAATAAACAGGAAGGATTTACCTCAGCTTCAGATAATCTGTTGTTAATCTAAATAAAGTTAATAAATACAGCTCTACCACTCATGGTCTGATTTTAAATTATTGTAATAGTAGCATGTGCTATCAGGAACCCTAGAATACATTCATGGAACCAAATGTCACCTCTTCTCATGCATTAAACACTGTCTCTTTCCCTCATTAATAGAGAACCTGCTTTGCAGGGATGTCTCCTTACTTTGCAATACGATCACTTCTAACATCTTGCTCTTTATTTGCTTTCAAAATATTGCTTTGACTAAACCTACACTTTGATGGCAGCCACAAATTAACAAAGGAATAGGTTACTCATCCAGCCGTGAAAGGTTTGGGTTTTTTTCACAGGGGACTCCAAGGACAAAATTCTGCGGAGAGCAGGAAACATGCAAATCAAGCAGACTGTTGCTCTAAATGAACTAGAGATTGTGGATTAAGTTATTTCCAGTTAAATCTCAGTTCTTTCATATAAATTGCTCCATATTTCTTCCAAGACATGGGGACTATAGTCACCATCCTCTATGCATATGCCATTTGAGCACCTGCACACCAGCTAGGAGACACTGCTGGACAGTTGTTGCTGTTTCACAGGTGACCTCTCTCACTTATTTTTCTTTTTTGCTAGAATGAAGAGTGAAATAACCTCCTTGGCTTTTTACATCTCTAAAATAGGGCAACTCAATATCAAAAAAAAATTATGGGACACGAACTTTGAGACTTCACTGCCATAGCACAGGCCTTCTGCCTGTGTCTTTGGCCCCAGCTAATCCAGTAAACTACTCAAAAAAGGTAAAAGCACTTTGGCACAAAACCTTTTGTGGACTTTTGATTTGGTGCTTTCCCCCTTCTGGTGTTTGTTTTTTTCTTCTAAACAAGAATTAGAAAAGTGAAAGTCCAACATTTCTACAGATGCAGGAGACAGCATATCAGGAGAAAGGGCAGACTGTATCACATCACTACTAACACTCCTTACTCATGCATTTACAAAGACTTTAAGCAGTGTATCTGAAAGACAACTGCAAACAGGAAAGTTTCCTCCTGCTTAAATTGTCTCTTACAATAACACTCCTTTACTGTACTAAAAATTGAACCTATAAGCATTTCACAGTGACTCAAGCAGAGCAGTGAAGCATTTTCTACATTAAAACACCTAAAAGGAAGGGGTAAGCCTACTGCTTTTGGGTAATTCAATTTTTATTGCTTCTAAAAATCCTTTCATCTATTTGCCTCTTACTTGACTTTGACACAGCTAAGGTTTGTCCTTTCCTCTGCCTCCATGTCAAGTCATATTTGCAACTACCTTTGGAGATAACCCAGACATATCATCATTAAGTTAAAAACCTTTAACCCTGGGAACTTGCTCACACATCTCTGAAAAGCAGTGTTATTCTTCTTGCCCAATTCTAATAGGGAGTTTCCATCACATCACCACTTGCTATTATTCACAGGTGCATGAAAACCTGCATTCAAAAGGGAACTTTGCTATTTACATTTTCTACAAACTCAGTTTGCTTGTAGGCACCAATTACACTTCCAAAAAAAAAAAAAAATCCCATTTTGAAAACCCAGGAAAACCCAAGCTGTGACCAACATTTGATCGTTTCCCTGAATATGTGTCATGGCTTAACCCCAGCTGGCAACCAACTCCCACACAGTGAGATACAGAGGAAAATTGGAAAGGTAGAAGTAAGAAGACTCATGGTTTGAGATAAAGACAGTTTAACAGGTAAATGTTGCAGGACCATGTACAAGCAAAGCCAACCAAGTAATTAATTCACTTCTAGCCATGGGCAGGCAGGTGTTCAGTCATCTCCAAGAAAAAAGAACTCTGTCACACATAATGGTGACTTGGGAAGACTTACACCATCACTCAAAGATCCACTCATCCTCCTTCTCCCCACTTTATACACTAATCATGATGCCATGTGGTGTGGTATGATATACTCCCTTGGTCAAGTGGAGTCAGCTATAGTTCCATCCCAGCTTCTTGTGCACCCCCAGCCTCTCTGTAGATGGGGTGTGGTCAGAAGCAGAGAAGGCCTTGTGCTTCTCAGCAGTAACAAAAGCTTCCCTCATCCTTCCTTGTCTTATCAACACTGTTTCCAGGGTAAATCCAAAACATAGCCCCATACCAGCCACTGAGAAGAAAATCAACTATACTCCAGCCGAAACCAGCACACTATGCTTTTCTTCCTTGATCCTTCCACTGTCACTTGCACACTCCTACTAACCTGCTGAATATTCCAACCACTTAAAAAAAAAAAGTCTCCAAGTCTGCTTTTATTTAAATAACTATGGGGTTGGGTTTGGGTTTTTTTTTACTACCTGACTTATTCAAAGCCAATGCAGTTAGGCGATCTGGGAGGACCTTCAAGAATTCTCTTGCTTTTCCATACAGATACACTCTTGCAGGGTCCTCTAGTGCTCACGAAGACCATGACCTACCAAGAATGTAGTGTATCCAGCAGCAAAGAAACTTCTTTTAAAATTGCCATTTACACAAATAATAGCAGCTGCAGCTATACTAAAGATACAATGTTACAAGAGCTAACCATATCTAAAATTAGGTCATGAGCTCATTGTAACCAAGTCAGAAATAAATTCTTGGAAAAATATTGCACACTGTCATGGACACAGCACACACAGAGACAACTAATGTCTCATTCTAAAGCAGCTAGTCATTGCTACTTAATTTTATTAGTCTTCACCATGATTCAGAATACAGCCATGCTGGGAACTGTGCAGACATAGAATTAAATTAAATAGAGCAGGAAAGCCTGCAGCAAAGGGACGTACTAGCTGTGAAGAGGAACTTAGCAGAAATTGTGGGGGATACATTGCCATCCAGTTTTGACTAGAGAAACATCATAATTGGAATGATAATACTTGCTTTAGATTTATTCACGTGCTGCATACATCACTTTATGTGAACACATGTAACCACCACCGCCTGTGCAAATGGACTTAAAAACTTAAAACAAGGCAACAGTGGCAAATACCCACTTTAAGTTCTAATTAAAAGTCTACCAGGTGCAAACAATCCCTAATCATATATTCCTTATTCAGCACTACTACAGAATTGTAGTTTTTCTTTTCTTTTGTGGTGTTGTCTTCAGCCAGGTCTCCTCACAATTCAGTTTGGAACATGCTCACATCAGCAGACAACATGATCTGCAAAAAGCAGGTTCTTAGGTTAAAGCTGACAACAAATCCTGGAAGAAAATAAAAGTTCCAGTTTCCTGAACAAAAATAAAAGAGATAAAATGAGCCAAAATATATATAGTGTAAATATGGCTCCTCACAGGTCTATAAGGAGGAGAATTTGTTACCAAAAAAAAAACACACAAAAAAAAAAACCCAAACACAAACAAACACAAACAAATGAGGGAAAGTAATCCGAAATCGCTCTGCATGTTTTTCCTGGGGTCTGATTCAGTAGCTACTCAAATTGGTCCAGAAATGGCTGGATGCCCTAGAATAAGGGCGTAATTATTTCAGAATGTTAATTCCTATATCCTTTCAACAACCACAGAAAATATCAGGAAGAAATTTATTCACTTAGAAGCCATTTTAAATACAGAATGCAAGTGCTGCCTCATACAATCTCAAGATTCAGATTGCATTTTATTCAAATGCTACTATAACAAAAAGTGCAAGCAAAATATTGTCTTTTTTCTGCACCTCTTGTTTCATGTCTACAAGGTTATTTTTACTCCAACATGAAAGATTAATATGGAAGTTTTACTGTAACTTTAATTGTACATTGACAGACACAAGAGACTAGCCTGCCAACTGCTTCTTCATCTGCTTCTATTACAAATTTAGTTGTGACGTTAATTAGTTCTCCAATTATTTTCTTTTATAATTATTTGCTCTTAAGCTACATGTCTTTTCACACAGCTATTGTGGTTTACTGTTGCTTTAAAAAAAATAACTCTTTGACTATGCTGGACTATAGCGATACAGCAACTTCCAGTTGCACAAATTCAAGTTAAAAATATGCATTTTACTGTAGATAAGAGTATAAGTACTTCTAACCACTTTAATTATAATGTGATAGCTTTTCATGAAGAGAAACTGAAATGCTAATTAGCAATTTTTTAACAAGCATTTCAGTTTATAGAAGTGTTTACTTGCAACAAAAAAAAGGATTAATGTAGCTCTCTTTTTCTGCAGTTGCATTTCAATTTTCTGTATATTATCTTTATACAGAGCTTGTTTCTTTTTGAATAGCCAGTGTAGTGGTATATGCAATAATTCTTCTAGCTTCTTATTTCTTGAAAAAAATAAGTCAGCGAAATTATGAATTGTGCAACAGAGCTTAAAAACTTTTTCCTACCGATCTCCAGTTAAAATTTCCAGTTTGATGTGCTTTCTTTTCCAATAAATTTGATTGATGTTCACATACTCAGTTAAATAAGCACATGACTATTTTGATCTCCAGCACATTCTTTGTCACAGAATCTGCATTTATTACCACGGCTACAAAGTTTTTGCACGACTGCATCTATAGATTTCTTCCTTATGCCTTGTTTATAGAGAGGCTTACCTACAATCAATTCAACATGAGTGACCTCTTGATGGATATCCTGTTAAATATGGGATATCCCTGTCCAATTGTGCCACTTCATAAAATGCATAAAGCACAAGTTTCTCATTTCTTTTTATTTCTTCCTCCTCCCCACCTCTGTAGGTTGACCTATATTAACCTCAGATTTGATGGGCACATAAGCCATATACAAGACATCATTTTTCAGACAGATGCAGAAAAAACAATACAGGCATACCCTGAATTACTAATCCACAATCTGTATGGTAGGCAGCTTTGAACCAGAAACAGAAACCAGAATCACAAACAGCGCTCAGCATGGATTCCAACGCCTGCTCAGGTGGTTCAAATTGGCTTGTAACAAAACTGGGCTATTACTGATTTCCCACCACTGATGTTCTGGACAGGCAACACCAGAAGTGCCAGCCAGCCAGGATCCTAAATTCCAGTACTTACAAGGTAACCCATGCAAGGTCAGGGAGGACTACTACTATTCAAATCCCACCTACAGAGATTACCATTCAACTGGAGGCCCTGGTAGGACAGGACATACAAGAGCTGTTCCGTCAAGCCTGTTCCTCTTTCTAGTTTCCCACAGAGGTGTCAGTTCACAACTGACAAACCATACATGCTTTGGTACTCATCTGTCTTTGATCTTAATCCTAAGAGCAAATCAAAAATAGCTATCTTTCAGCTCAAAAACAGTCTCATTTAATCTCATAGGTTTTCCTACAGACAGGAATATTCTTTATTTATCTTCTAGTGGCTTCAGGGCATTAAAGAAAATAGCCCATCTGTACACCTTTCAGACAGCAGTGTCATCACTGAGATACTCCCATCAGAGACAGCGGTATTAGGTACATGGCTTTAGGACCTAGATTCATCTCTCCCTATAGGGAGAGTTAGTGGCCTACCATGTAGGGCATGAAGCTGGTTATTTCATTCTTAGTGCATCCGTGATTAAAATTAGCATGACTTACAAGAGAAAATAAAACTAAGCTGATATGCTTTAAGTTTTACTCTCAACATCTGTTACGAGGGCTTAGAAGACAGAGAAGGTAAACTGTAGAACCCAAACCCATTTCATTTTGACAAAGACCTGCCTCAGAAAACTCAAGTGCCTTCAGGTTTCAGGAAATTCAGCAGAAAGGTAAAAGTCTATTATTCATCCTCCTCCCTCAGATACTAAGTTGGTAAACAACTTGAGGTTTAGGCTTCGGTAGTTCCAGTTCTCAGAGGACTTTCATGGACTACCTCTTTAGAACAACACAGAAAGAAAATTTAATGATGTTGGAAGGCAAACCACCTAGAACCATCAGGAAAAGAAAACACCCCAATAGACTTGTATAAAGAATTCACAATTCCATTTTCTCTTACCAATGACAGAAAAAACAGGTCTCTTTAATACCACCTCTAGATTTGCTGCACAGGGAATGGCACACTAAGTCACAGTAAGGGCAGAAGTGTTTACATTTGGATGCATTCACAAAATCCAAAGAAATGAAGGTACAGTGTTCACATGGAAGCAGAAAAGAACACACACCATCTGAAATACGTTACCTCCTTGCAAACTTCTTTCAGTGGTTTACCATAAAAAGAAAATCTAAGTAGAGATCAAATATGAACTACAGATTGCTGTATCAGTCCACGGCATGTAACATGTCCATTTCACTCTTAATTTAAATCTCATAGTGCTCACATTTGCAATAAAACTATTCAGTTACCCACTCAAACACACTCTACCAGCTGGAACTCTAAGAATACATGTTAAACTTGAAAAATCAGGAATTTTTCACCACATGAGTTCACTTGGTGCAACATCAGGTGCACAAAGTCAAGATTTTAATTCCTAAAAGTGCATCTGCTTTGCTTTACTCAAGCTCACCAAAAAAAAAAAAAAAAAACAAAAAAACCAACTTTTTGAAGACAGGGAACAATGCCACCTTATCTAATTCACTGTTTATCAAACAAGGTAGTATATTGGAGCCAGCACAATTATACACATCAGCACTATGGTTACTCAAGACTTACATTCACATTTTTATCAAGATTAATACAGCCCTTAAACTCTCATGACTAGCTGCTTGTGATGGGAGCCTATTTTCTCTCTAGCTACACCACAATTCATAGGCTGCCATCTGGCCCTGCAAATGCAGAAACAGAAATAAAACAAATTTTCATAGTTCATGCCCATAGCAAGAAGTAAAAACCGCTTGTTCTACTCTGAAGCTATTTTAAAACTACTTATCCCAACATGAACGTTATTTATCATTTGTATGATACCCAAGATACATTATGCTGAAATGAACTTTTACTCTGTATTAGGTGACTGCATCTTGAGCAGAATGTTTTCTAGCTACCAAAAAGGGTTTGCTATTCTGTTTTGTATGCCTGACTCAGTAACTGAGATCAGAAGCATTTGTTTGACATGAACATGCAGATACGTGAAAATCTGTGTTCAAAACAAAACACATTATGATGAAAGGACAAGTTTGATGGACTAGAAAAAAGCCTCAAGGCTCATCTTCAAATCCAGTTTGAGTTTTCTTCAAAAGTCAATGTCACTGTGACCTATTTCAATTTTCATCACTAGAAGGTCTCAGAAATGCTTTGAAATATTATTGGTCTAAGCCTTTGGAGACAACTTTAAAACTGGCAAAAATTTATCACTGAATGACCAGCACAACGCCTACACAGCATGTCGGTTCCTGCAATTACAGAGGATTCTCTCTATCATATATCTTTACATCAAAATTTAGAAGCAGTTTCAGTCTCCTAGTGTTGCAAAAGCCACTCTATCAATATGGTCTGTCTAATGAATATTCTCCCAAATATAATATAAATCTTTGTCACATAGCCAAATTCCATAGCCATATTCCAAGTAACTGAACTTTTTTAGTTTTTTGATAAGCCAGTCATTTTTGTACTCATAGTGCATACCAGTTAATGCTCACTAGAGCACGCACATGAGTGAGATCAAAATGATCCCTACTTGTGACTCTTTCCCTAGAAGACTTCTTCAAGCATCCTGTAAAAATTACATATCCTGTTTGTGCATGAACTGGCATCATATACAAAATCCATAATTATTACCTAAATGTACTTAATAAGGCATTTCCTAAGAATAATGAGATATGTAGGTATGAAAGACTGCTAATTTTACTCAAAGTTGTATGACTTTAGAAAAAACTATACAAACTGCGTGTAAAAAACTCATCCCTCTTTCATGTTGCAGGTAAATGCAGCATCCTATTTAGATCTCGGTTCTACCTGATTAAAGTTGAATCATCAAACTCTTTTTATTTGAGTTAATTCACACTGCATTAGAAGTACTCCAAAGTCATTGATTCCCTTGAAACACTTCACAAAAAAAACCCAAAAAGATGGAAAGATACAGAGAGCATGCATGAAGTACATACCAAATCCTTCCCCAAACAAAATTTTGGTCTAACATTTTCCCCTTGCACAAACCCTGCTTGGGAAAGGATCTAGACATGGCAGTGTTCCTAAGCAGTTACATACATTGGAAGAACAGTAAGTCACAGCAGTAGCTACAGCATGACACAAGTTAAAGAACGCTCCCTTCACTTGCCATAATAAATTAATCTAAATAAGATAACAACATACATTTTCCTATCCCTGAAAAGAAAAAAGAAGTTATAGCAGGTGTCTACAGACAGGCCTAATATTTTTTACTTTGTTCTGAAGCTTAAAAGTCATATAAGACTTTGCTGAAAAAAGTCTTGAGATGAAAGACTTCATCATATACTCTTACATTTTTGTACTAATTACCTTCCAAAAAGCATACAGTTTCCCTGAAAATTCCCTGATAAAAAATTCTTTATACAGCACAGTTAGAAACCTTAACATAAGAAATTAAAGGGCACAGGTACCAAATATCCTGATGTACTGACCCCTTATTTTAAAAAGAATGTTCAAACTGCTTATACCACATGTAGCCTTCATAAGCAACATTTCAGTGCTTTGCAACTTTAGGGAAAGAAACGCTAAAAGGTTCAGATAAATAATAGGTTTATGGGTAGTTTAGCAAATACAATTTAATGTGAGGCTCCTTTAGCATAATCTAACTCTTATAAACAGGGTGAAAACTAAGCAATGGCATTTCTCCCCCTCTCAGTGGGAAATTGTTTCAGCTCAAGTACATTCAGAACATTTGGGGACAACACCTCTTTGCATCAGCACCTGGCTAATTTCAATGCACTTCATAACATTAAACATTCTTTTACAGCAAAAGTGTACGTCAGACACCTGAAAGACAGACACTGTTCCTCCATTCTAATACCCATAGGCCACAGAGAGTAATTTTGAAGATACAGAAGAGGCATGAGAAAGGGATGAGCATCTTAGGCAACATGAGCAACTAAGGGTCAGTTTATTAGACCTGCAAGTTCTGCTTGCAGCTCCTGAAATTCATAACTGTTCATGCATGTTAGTGTTTCCATTATAATTGCATAGACAACTTCCAGGCAATGCTAAGCTACTATTTCTCCTTCCATCAAGGGTTGGTTAAAAGAGATTTCTCTACACAAATTTTAAGCAACTGTTTCATCCAAGCTCACAGTTGTCTTACAGGGAATCATCTTCCACAAAAACAGAGGCAAATCTTCAAGAAGCTGCTGCAATTCCCTGTTGCAAAACTTAAGCTGCTAGCCCTGGTCACTCATCCAGAACCCAGATATAAGTTTGAGTCAGATGTATGGCTGACCAACCAGGACAAGAACAGCACTCACACTGGAAATGAGTATACCATGGCTGCCTCAGAGGAAAGCTAGACTTCAAAACAGAGTAAAATGTGGTGAATTGAAAGCACAGTCAGAGAGAAGGGCATGGTATTTTTATTCCTACAATCAAGTGGGGGTAATTAGCCCATCAGGACAACTCAGTGGTCATTGACTAGCTTAAAAACCAAACAAGTCCTCCTCTCCCTTCACCTACTCCTGACGAAGGATATTTTCTCTCCTGCCACATGCAAAGATGGTGTGTGCATACTGCAGAGTCAAATTCACTTTTGCCCAAACCCCTCTTGCAGGAAGGAGTAGAGATGTTCAAGTTCATCTCACCATGCTAGCAGCGAACCAGCATGCACAGGGTGTACATAATGGGGGGGAGGAGGAGAAGATTATTCAGTACTTCACAATTTATAGATAGCTCCAATCATTAAAGAATAGTATTTTGCACATCAGCAAAAAGCATCTCCACAGGAAAGCCTGTTCAAATTTGACTACACTATTAGTGCTCTAGGTGTTGTAAGTAAAAAAAGACTTCTTTTTCTGAGTCAGAGCAATACCTCTAGCACTGCCACCTGACAGAGCTATTAGATACACAGTTGTATGACTGTTTTTACTAATAGAAATCAATTTACAAAGCCTAAAATACAGGAAAGCACTTCCTCTTCTCTTACATACTCCCCCTTTGAGACAGCCTATATATTCCTATATAAGAAGGCCATTACCAAGTGAGCTAATTCCAAGTGGAAAATTTTAAGAACTTCACCCAGAAAGTTTTTATAAATCTCCTCTCTCTCCTCCTTCCTCTTTAATTTTCATGGAAAATTCCTCAATGCAAGCCAGTAGATCACACCCCCTTTATCATAGATAAACTGCAGCTTCTTTTCTACACTGTACACTTAGCTAGATTTCTCTCCAACATCTTCTCAGGGAGTCACGAATTCCCTCTTGACTTATGTCAAGAGGCAGGAACATCCATGGGATGTGTATCCTATGATCATGCATAAAAATCCAAATATCCTGAAGTGCAGTACAGTATCACAAATATGCACACACCTTCAAGGTTCTCCTATCCTTCTAATTATTATTTCTAACCCTACCTCCTAGAGTTTTTCTCAAAAAGAATCCCAAAGTCCCTTCCTCAGAACTTCTGTCTGTCTCTTTTTCTTCTTAGCTCATGGAAAAGTAAACTCCTACTTACCCTTTTCTCCTTCATTGCCCAAGGGAACAAGGAGACAGAAACATACATCCCACTGTAATTCTCTTAAAAAAAAAAAAAGTCAGCAAACCAATGCTCCCATTATCTTTACTAATACAGGAGGCACAAAGAGCACAAAGCAAACCACAGAAAGCCATATCGTTACTGGCCTGGTTTTCCTCTCCTTATTTCTATAGGCAGGTGCCGCATGGCCTGCCATCAGAGCTAGTTGGGGAGCACCTGCTCCATGGGGCAGCAGGGAAGGCTATTTTTCATTATATGCCATGGGTCCATAGAAGCTTCAATTGGCTTTCATAGCTTAGAAAGGGCTGAAATGTCAATAACTTTGCTCATTCTAATGAAACTCTGCGTGATTTCCATTTTCACTTAGAGAAAGCTAATGGCATTGCTTTTCTAAAAATGCTTGTATAGAGTAGCTATCTTTTACGAAGTAGCAGCTTGTGAGTTTTTTTAGCTGCTCTTAAATGAGTGTAGTTCTATGCAGTCTGGAACACATTTTCTTAAATCAAATACTGCCTCTCATTCTTTTTGCAGAAAAAATAAAAGTCTTAGTTATATCTTCTGGACCTAATAAACAAGACAGTAATTCTGTGACATTTCCATGTGCCAGGACAGGCTGAATAATATTCTTTTACCAATTTAAACCTTTCATAGATTCTGAAAATTCAAAGATTGGCTTATAGTTTATGAATCTTTAAATACCAGAAAGGAATTGACTGAATAAGTCTTAACTACCAAAACATGATGTGCTAGCACCAGGGCAAGTTAATCCCAACCAAGACTAATCTCTTAAAACAGACGACCTGAGTGGGCTATAACTCTACCTGGATATGTACATTACAGTTTCAACTGAATTATTACTTTGTAGTCTCTCTTTACCCATGGCACTAAAACACTAAAAAGGGTCACTTTTTACTTTGTGCTCCTCTCAAAAAAAAAAAAAAAANGCTGCTGGGTATATTTTTTTAGTTCTCTTTGATTTACAAATACACAATCCTTGTGCAGCCCAGTCTAACTGGCAGTCCTGGCCCATTTCCTCTTACCCAAACGAGAAAGGAAGCAGCATGTTCAAAAAGTGCCTCCCCCTGTTTTATCACAGGGAGCAGTGCAGCTGCTGCTGCAGGTGGGAATTCTTTGCCTCTTGCCACGAGACACAGGCATTGCTGCATCCACAGCCCAACAGCACAAAACAGCTGCTTGTGTCAGGCAACAACCAGTCCCTCACTTCCAGCAGTGAGAGCAAAACACAGCCCACAAGGGATCCTAAAACCCAAATCTGTCCCATGCAGCTTACAAAATTGGACCACCCAACAGCTAGAGAATGAGTGTTGGATCTCTTTTCATTAGATAATATACGTTTGAGATTGTTGGGAAATGTTGTTTCTTCACTTTCTTGCGAGAAGCCTAGTTACCGTACGTGCATTGAAGTTCTCTCATCGCCAGAAGCTGAAGGAGTGTGGGTGCCAGCGTGTGAATGCCAAATAATAACGGAATCCCCAGGAGACGTCTGATTCAATTTCCTCTGCAGTACAAGACAAACATGAAAATTCATTGTCTTGATTAGCTTTAGTGCAGAGAAACATCTTTCACAGCTGATTGTAAATCTTCTGAATGATCTCATTTAGCTTTTAACCTTCTTCTCTTTTCCATCACTGCACAGATTATTCCAGTCCAGACATTCATTTAT
Source organism: Campylorhamphus procurvoides (assembly GCA_013396655.1). Classification (NCBI taxonomy): domain Eukaryota; kingdom Metazoa; phylum Chordata; class Aves; order Passeriformes; family Dendrocolaptidae; genus Campylorhamphus; species Campylorhamphus procurvoides. Next base: position 63,296 of record WBMV01004764.1, read on the forward strand.
TTGAGTAGCCTAAGACATGCGTATGTTGTCTCCTTTCAGAATGAGAAGACTCTGAAGTGCACAAATAATACTAAGACCATTATAAACATCCTTCAGAGTTTCTTGGTACAAACTTGTACTTCAGATCTTATTCCTAGAAATAAGAAAGTAACAAGGAGCATCAGCATCACAGATAAAATACGTATACTTTCCTCAAAACTGCTAGTGTTAAAATTGGGGAATGAGAAAGCAGCTTAAAAACTGGAAACTGTCCCCCCTGTTTTAAATCACCTTTCCAAGGACCTCCACAATGACATGAAAGCCAGTAATGTGTGATAGATAGCACAGTGTCACTGGGACTCACAGAAACAGGGGAAGAGTGTTGTGATCTAACAAGACACTGGCAGCATATTCACACAGATGCATTATTCTTACAGTCACTGCATCTAGATTATGTGTGCCAGCTCCTCTGCTGTTTCATTCCTTCATCTGATGTTTCTGTTTCAGCTACCAAAGGAATTTTTCATGTGTCAAGAACTGTTATGACCAACAGAGAAACCACTCTGTAACATGTTTTTCCAGAATTTGATTAATGCAAATTACTGATCTGCTTTCAAAAAGCAAATGGGAGATTAAATCACAACCAAAGCATCAATCTGGTTCCTATCACTATTCACCCTCATAGGTCAGCAAATCTAAAATCAAAACTATTGCATACTTCACAAGGCAAAATATGACGAATCAAAATCTCACAGTACATAGTTCTACCTGAGATACTCCTTGGCCTTAATAATGTTTTAGAAATTTTATTTAGTTATAAATTTTATAAAATCTTCATGAAATGACCAAACATCATCTTCTCAAAAGTGCAAAACATCCCAGAAAATTTGGATTTGCTTTTTCTCATCATCTCTTCCTAATATAAATAGGAGGCAATGAAGATCAGCAGGAATATTTCATGTTTTTTCATTCACACACACGTCCACAAGACCTGACAAGAAATGGGAAAATTAATACCTGCCTTCAAGTAGATTTTAGAGATACATAGACATCTCACTTTACTTCTTCAATTTCAGATCTAAACTAGTTACTTTAGTTTTCTCCAAAGTCTGCAGGGAGGGGTGGGCATGTTTAACCAGCTATTCCATTCATATATTCTGAAGCCTCTCAGGATGCAATGTAGTCTGTGGAGATATTTTCTCTCATCATGAATGATGAAAGCCCAGATGATTGGTTTAAACTGGATATCTGACTTTTAGAAAACTAACCTAAAAATATCCTACCTAAAACTCTTTATGTTAAATTTTCCATACTAGCTACAGAGAAAGAAGAATTATAACAAACAATCACTGTAACACAATTTGCCTTTTCCAGTTACTATCAAATCAATAATACAGAATACCAACAGTGTTGAGAGAGCATGAGGGTCCATCTCCCGATATTCACCAACCACTGTACATGCATGTCAATACCAGGTACACATCTGGTCAACCTGCATCAAAGAACAATTCTGGAGGGACTTGAGTGAAGGCTGCCACCTCTTGGTGAACTAAATAGCATAAATTTTGACTTATTTGCTGTAAAATGACACGCCATATGTATTGAATTCACATTCATTCATTCATATGAAAACCAATAAGAGGCCCTTTATGTCATTCCAGCGTATGCTTTAATATACATTAGTGTCATAAAAAAAAACCAAGCAAAAACAACCTGAAATTATACAGTCTTCTACAGAGGCCAAGATTGGAGATTTTTTTTTTTTTAATGAAAAGAGCTTCATGAGTTTTAATTCAGAAATATACCTAGACTGTCAAAAACTAACATCAGTTGGGGTGGTGTCTTGCATTCTAACAGATGATATACCATGAATAACATTAAAATATCCCCTTAAATTTTGTATACATAGCATGTCAAACAGATCAGAAAAATTGAGTATTTCAGATTTAACAAATCTGTCATGTGAAGTCATTGGTAAATTCCCCTTCATACTGTTCTGCTTTAATACCTTTTAATAGCTGACAATTAAATATTACTCTTATCTAGCATGCTAAGCACATAGCCAAAATTGTTAACACCTTTTCTCACCCCCCTCCCCGAGTTGAAATGTAAGATTGATAAGTAAAAAGTAGCTGATTGCTTTTTATTTTCTTCTGGCTCAATGTCACAATTTGCATGCTTCAGCTTTTTCTCTTCCTTGGCAATAGTTCTGGAGCTTTCATAAAATTTTTGTAATATTGCTAAAATCCCCAAAGCAACAACAGCAGCAGTGGAAGAGTTGCTGCTGTTTCTGCTGTGTTTTAGCACAGATCTTTATATTGAATTAAATCTAATTATGACTCTGTGAAGTCTCATAAATATCAGCATGCATGTGAAGTAACATTTGTCTTGTATTTTACAAGTATTACAGCTTGTAAAATATCCAGCTTATCCTCATGTCTTACACTGGACAGCAATCTGACAGTGATGTAATCCACTAACTTCCAACATTCACTGAACTTAATAAGACCTTCTCAAAAGAAGGTCCTACAGGTTCTTTTCAGAAAAGCCATGGTTAAGTGGACACTAAGTTCCTACTTTGTCTACAATTCCCTTGCAGGCAAACCTAAAGACACAGTCTCTGCACAGGTCAGTGTAGCTGGGGATTTGGGTCAAGACATAATGGTGGGTGAAAAATGTTCAGAGAAATGCTTATACTACAGTACCATAAACATTGGTCTGTGGGATCAATACTGCTGAAAGTTTCTGAAACATTTTAAAAATTACCCATTATAGATGTTAAAGTCAAGTGTAGGAATGGAAAATTTATGACAGGCATCTGCAACACTGACAGATCTTTCTATAGGCCTATGGAATGTGTTACAGAAAGTTTTATCACATTAATTGCTTTGAAAATGGCTCATTTTGACATTGCCCAATGGCTCTGAGTGTGTAGCTTACTGTCAAATCCGGCACTATATCCCACTTCTCTTTAGAATAAATGACACCAGATATTTATGGAATAAAGGAAAATGTTTCGGTATTCAAGAAGTATTTAAGCCTTTAACAGGATGTATTATTAGCTCTGTCTCAGAAGAGGTGTACAGACACGTGGGGAGTGGATGAGGTCACTTGGTCTGTTCAGTCTGGAGAAGAGACTGAGGGGAGACCTCATTGAAGATACAACTTCCTTAGGAGGGGCAGGCACTGATCTCTTCTCTGTGGTGACCAGTGATAGAACCCAAGGGAATTGCCTGAAATTGTGTCAGGGCAGGTTTAAGTTGGATACTAGAAAAAGGTTCTTCGCCTAGAGAATGGTTGGGCACTGGAATAGGCACCCCAGGGAAATGGTCACAGCACCAAGCCTGACAAAGTTAAAGAAGCATTTGTATGATACTCTCAGCCACATGGTGTGATTCTTGGAGATGGTCCTGTGCGGGAGTTGGACTTGATGATCCTTGTGGGTCCCTTCCAACTTGGTGTATTCTGTGATTCTGTGAAATACCGTGGCTAAACTAATACTGAAGAATTACTCCCACGATAGGCATGTCCTGCAGAGTAGAAAATTAATTAATTTTCTCATAGTGAAAATAATTTTGCTTTCTAATACAGACCACATTTAAGGAGCACGGTAACTTCTGAGGCCAGTTTTTTACTGAAGATCTACACAATATGCTTTAGCTTAACAGTATCTGGCTTGCCAATGCCTTTTCTCCCTATCTCCTGCAGAGCTGTCTGACTTCTAAGCAAAATCCTCATCCAATATTTTGCTTAGAGTAGAAAATCACAAAAGGAACTTGAGTGTCAATGTGAAGTATTTGATGTTATAACAGCAAAGACAGAGTGAATACTGGAATGAAGCATTCTTGTAGCCTCTTAAATTCTGCTTTCTGGACTTGGGAGTATGACTTACTTCTACCGACTGAATATCTCCCTAGAACACATTTTCTTATTATTTAGAGAGGAGTTGTTCTGTCCTACTACACACAGAACACACTCCAATATAAATTCAAGAAACACATTTTTCTTAGTCTAGGCTAGGGATTATATGCCCTTCCCCATAACTGGTCTCTGAGCATTATCTATATCCCAGCTCCACACTCATATGTACCTACAGAGCATGCAGTATTGCCACATACTGGATTTGGAGTCATTCAAAGACACAATGAAAAACATGACACATAGTATATAAACTAAGTTGCAATGCAGCCAGATTGTTTTTCATCTGGCATTTGGCCTCCATCAAGTATACAGACTTGCTCTCTGTATACTAAATAAACCTTTTTCATCCTGTTCTGTAGCCTCTTAATAAGGCTTATAAACTTCTAGTAAAATGCTTGAATATTTTTTTTTCCTCCCACAGGAGAGCTACAACTACCCTAAATATTTGTTTTAAACAGATTGATATATGAATTGATATATTGGCAGGAGAAAATTGAAAGAGTGGCAACCAGGGCATGTATGTAGTTTTAGTCCAATCACCTTCTTCAAAATTTTGCTCCAATGCATGGACCTGTTCCATCTGGAACCAGATGATCTGATTTTGGAAGGCATGGATTGCTTCTGAGGGGTTAGCAGGTTCCGGGGTGAAAGTGGGGCTATTTGGTGATTTGCCAGGAGAAACTACTTTTATCTTCAGAGCCAAATGAGTTTTCTGTGTAGCGATATGAGAAATAAATGTATCATTCATATTTGAACAGGTGTTAAAAATCTTATCCTTCTAGCAATGCAGCAAAGTAGCTATGCTATTATGTCAGGCTGTGCTCCCACAGCAGAATCACATCTTTGGACAGTAATTCTGAAACATCGCTATCTCTATTTTAAAATAATCTAGCACAGAATCCGAGCAGGAGCTACAGACATTGTCAGCAACAGTTTGTGGTGTCTAGGTGGGTGAGTCAAAGATAATCCATATGGTGGTGATAACACAATATGGAATTTAAGCTTAAATCCTAAGAAAACTTACAGTTATCTACTATAAAAATATTTGAAAAATCTGATTTTAGGTTCTTCAAGGATACATGTTTGAGTTATTGCCCACGCAATTTATAATTAAATCAATAGAGAATCATCCTTATTCATATTCTCTATTCTGAATACATGAACAATCTGAATCTTTTTTACTGGACATTTCAAGGTTACCTTTCTCATAATATTTGCATTTAATTCTGACTAGACAGAGACATCTAAATCAATCCAAAGTCATAGTACAGTGGCTTTCTCTATGTATGTAAAATATATAATTTGAATAGGTAATAACAGAGCCTCCTCACACATCAAGACAACTACATGACATACCACTACTTCTCTGGTCATTTTAGCCACTGCTCAGTAATTTTTAATATCAGCTTCTCTTGTGCTTTGACTAGTTGTGAGCTGCCTAGACTAACAATAGGAGATAGGGTATTAATGTAGCACTGAAGATGCAAGCTGTAGTTTGACCCAAATATATCCTATTGTTGAGGACTGCTTGGTGAAATCTTTTGGCTGCTGTTACTCAGGAATTAAACTCAGTGGAAATGTTCTGATGAATAGTCGTCAGAAAATACCAGTGTGTGGAACACAAACTGTTTTATTAAAAATGTCTTGGACTTGACAAGCTTTTGCCCAATGTTTGTGTTCTAGGCCTGGATGTTCTAGGTCATGGACTCTAGTGAAATCAAAATCCCTCAGTGGTGTGCCTGTCCTCAGGACCTTCCCAAAGACAGGAGCACAGCTCTTTCAAGGTCCACAACTTCACGGTGGATCTTCTGATAAATAACTCAAGACTCTATCTCTGCAGAGAAGCTGGGAAACTAAAACCCCGACCTCTATCCAGCAACACAAATCCTGAAATTTTAGACCAGTCCTCAGAGAATTCAGCACATTTTTATTGGCCAAACTGAATTAGACAAGGATTTCAGGTTCACAGAATGTCTCCAAGGTGTAGCAAGCATATTTAATTTTGAAAAAATAAGAATGTTTAAAAAAAATTTATTTGGTACTTTTTAAAAACAAAATGGTTTCAGTCCAACTCTTACTTGAAAAAAAAATTCCCATCATCATATACTTACAGAGGGGAAGGACCCAACCTTCATCAGTTACCTTGCTTTCATCAGTGACTTAATTTATTCATGCCTGCACACCTGTACATAAGCAGATGATCTTGAGAAAAGCCTATAGTTATGCCTATTTATCTGACCCTAGAGATGGCAGCCTGAAAGACAGATGCTTCCCACTAAACAGAAGAAAACTGTCCTTTGCTTCTGAAAAATGTTGAGGTTTCTCTTGCTAGCAGATAGATTAAAAGTTTCTTTAAATTTTACAGTGCAGATGTGGAACGGAAACATTGATGGTTCCCTTATGATTTCATTGACCTTTCTGTCAGTAAGTGAACTCCTTAGATGAATATACTCTTCAGTGAATAAAAGCTGATTAAACTCTTTGCAAACCAAGGGAAAAAATGAAAGTAGAAAGCACCTACTCCAAAAAAGCACAAGAGAATAGAACAAGTTAAGGATATCGATGCAGTAAAAATATTACTTTAATCAGATTCATGTGAGGAAGTCAAATTGAAATTACTATGATGATCCATCTGAGCACTGACCTGTTTAAAATGTGTATTTAAAATATTAGTCAGGGATTTGAAATCTGGTAGTACCTACCTCTAACACAGACTTTCTCATCAGCTTAAGCAAGCTGGTTGGTACATCAATTTCTCATGTGCCAAAAGGAGAACAGACTTACAGAAGTCATAAGAGCTCAGGAAAATATCCATTGAGAACAGCAGGGTGCACAGGAAACTTAATAAATCAGCTTCTGAGTATTTTGCAAGTATTGTGAGATTGTAATGAAAACTACCCTCAGAACATACCATATCTAAGGACTCTTACAGCCAGTTCTTATAGTTTTCATCATTTCTATATTTAGAAATAATGTGTCAAATTCAAGGATATTAAACAGTCAAAAGAAAAATCAGGATAAGAGAAGAAACACAACAGATGTAGCAATCAAAACAGGTAACAGGTTTTTTACTTTTTCTCCAGTCTCTCTCAGAATCACTGCAGATTTACTATGTGTTATTTGATGAATAAAAATGAAGCCTCTATTCTGTAATTCAGCTCTGTTAGCAATGGCACTAGAACTGCTGTCAACAGTTTGAATGTACAAAACCTGTGCATAACAATTGTTGCTCAACAGTAACAGTTATATTCCACCTCCTCTAGAAGATCACAGTAAACACATGCGTTTTGCTTTAGAGAACCCAATACAACAAAAGTCATCAGCTCACCCTCCATTAAAACTAGATGTGCCCCCTTTTTAATATCTGGATGGTCTCAGATTAAGCCCTCAGGCTCCTGTTCATCTTTCATCCCTCAAAGTGCTTTTTTTTCCCCCTCACATACTTCTGTAACCCCCCTTCCTTGGGCACTGCCTTCTGCTGCAACATTTTTAAGCAGGGAAAGGAAAATTACCTCAGCATTACCAGATGGGAAATAGTTGTGTGATCAGGACATGGCCTCTCTGCAGTTTTCTACACTGACTGTCACTGTGGGAAGGTGGCTGCTACATCCTGAGATTCTGCAGGGAAAATGCCTCCAGAAAATACTATTATAGATGTTTCTCATTTAAATAACCAACAGAATATATCATTCATAACATAAGAGTTGGCTACAATTTAGCTAAATGCTTCTAAGTCTGGACCATGGAGCTCTTCCTCCTCCTGTGCATTCAACAATCTTTCTCCTACCACAGCCTCTTTCCTCCTCCACAACCTTCCTTTAGTTAACTTTGCTTGCTACTTTACTTCTACTTTTTCTCTCTTTTAGTGTCTTGCCTTCTCATTGACATCCAAGGAACTGGTAGACCTTTAATTCCAGTTCTCTCTTTGTCCTTTGTTCCTATTATTATCAATGAATGTGACTCCTCTGAGAAGAGAATCAAACCTACTCTTGTGGTTCCTCTTCATTAAAAACTCCTTGAAAAGGGAATTAACCTCTATTAGCTTTCTTTTATGTTGTTTTTGTACCTTTCTGGAATACTTCAAGCAGACACACAACTTTGGTTGTGTATAACCATTAGTGTTACACAAAATCACAAACTTCGCACTCGATGAACACACAGTGAATGTGTGTAAATAGTTAAATGACAGTATAGAAAAAGGCTGTGCAGTGAAAATATTTTTTTTGCCAGGATATGAAGTACAAGCTTATGCTTGGCAGATCTCCTTGTAGTTTTATAGATTTAAAAAAAAAAAAAAATTGAGGAGTTCCTGGAGGAAAAAGTGTCAAAAATTGATTCCGATTTATAGAATCACAGAATGGGTAAGGTTGGAAAGGACCACTGGAGGTCATCTAATCCAATGTCCCTGCTCAAGCAGAGTCATCCTAGAGCATGTTACTCAGGATTCTGTGCAGATGACTTTTGATGTCCTCAGAGAAGGAGACTCCACAACCTCTCTGGACAGCCTGTTCCAGTACTCAGTCACCTGAACAGGAAAGAAGTTCTTCCTCGTATACAGATGGAACTCCCTGTACATTAGTTTCTGCCCCTTGCTTCTTGTCCTATTGCCTGGCACCATCGATCACAGCCTGACTCCATCCTCCTGACATCCTCTCTTCAGATACTTACAGACATTGATGAGGTCCCCTCAGTCATATCTTCTTGAGACTGAACAGACCCAGCTCCCCCAGCCTGTCCTCAAAGGTAAGATGCTCCAGTCCCTTCATCATCTTTGTAGCCCTCTGTTGGATCCATTCTAGGAGTTCCATGTCTGTCCTGTACTGAGGAGCTCCTGGAATGGACACAGCACTCCAGATGTGTCCTCACAAGGGCTGAGTAGAGGGACAGGATCACTTCCCTCAAATTGCTGGCCACGCTCTTCCTCATGCAGACCAGGATACTCTTGGTCTTCTTGTCCACAAAGGCAAATTGCTGGCTCATGGACAGCTTGTTGTTCACCAGGAACTCCAGTTGAACCACTCCGCAGAGCTGCTTTCCAGCCAGTCATGCCCCCACCTGTACTGGTACACAGGGTTTTCATTCCCCAGATGCAGGACCCTGAACTTGCCTTCATTGAATTTCAGACAGTTCTCCTCCACCCATCTCTCCAAGCTATCAAGGACCTTCTGAAGGGCTGCACAGCCCTCTAGGATATCAGCCACTTCTCCCAGCTTTGTGTCATCAGTGAACTTGCTGAGAAGGCATCTGCCCCTTCACCCAAGTCACTGAGGAACAAGTTAAACAATACTGTGCCCAGTATTGAAGCTGGGTGATACCACTAGTGACAAGCCTCCAACTAGATCCTGTGCCACTGATTAAAACTCTCTGGAATCTGTCATTCATCCAGTTCTCAGTCCACCCAGTCCACACTTCCCAAGCTTGCCTATGAGGATTTAGTCCTACTGCTCAGCACCACCAAGAAGAGCCTGGCTTCATCCCCTTGATGCCCTTCCTTTAGATTTTACAGACATAGACAAGATCCCCTCTCAGTCTTCTCAAGGTTGAACAGGCCCAGCTTCGTCAGCCCTTCCTCATAAGTTAGGTGCTCCTGTCCCTGAAATCTATAACCTCTGCAGTGTTTAACAGAGTCATCCCCATGAGCAGGGTCTTCTGCAGTCACCTAACTGGCTAGCACCACCACACTAGGTCTACCTAATTTAGTTACACTCTACTCATTCCTTCAAAAGCAGTAAACCAAAAGAAAGCTGTGAGCAATACCATCCTCTCCTTAGGGAAGTCATACAGAAGTGAGACAAGCAGTCAATGCAAGCAGCATCCTTGGTCTAGTACCAAGACCTTGCCCGAGAAATCCTGCTGTAGTCAAGGATCTCAAATTCACTTTCCTGAGTGGTTCTACCTATACCATGGCTTTTTCGCAGAACAGCACAGCTGACAGAAAGCTCAGCTGTCACACCAAAGGGAAAGGCAGCAACACACCTCCCTTTCATGGCACAGTGCACCGCTACTGCTGTAATCACCTCGCAGACCCAAATACCATTGTCCTAGATGTGATGCTATCAAGGGCTGGGTGTAGCTACTGTTTCCACTCTCTCATTTTACATCATAAGTTAAAAGAACACATTTAACAGTTGCTCTAGAAAACTTTTTCTGTAGAAGATAGGAAAGCCTGTGATAAGACACTTGTCAAATTATAACTAGAAATTAAAGGAAACTAAATTATGCAAAGTGTCAGAGGAGACAGTAATCCAGTTTGTTAAAAAACTGCTGGAAAAGATCCTCCTTCTTCCTATAAGAATATGAAATAATATTCTCCACTTAAATCCAGGCCACAGAGTTCCAGAATGGACAATTCAGCAAACAAACAAAACTTGCTTTTTGAAAATTGTTTGCATATTTTGGATACCTCTGTTTTTCGTCACCCACTTTGGGAAGACTGAAGCTAGTCTTCTACTCAACATTTGCCACTCTCATTTGCTCAGCCCTAAAATTACCAGCCTTCTTTGCAAATACACAGGGTCTCCTGTGACCATCAGGATGTCCATGAGTGGAGTCGCCCTGTGAAAGCAAGTGTCCAGTGGGATATCATTCATTCTGCTAAAGGGTGTTTGTTTCTGGAATGCTGCCCAGTTACTTCTGACAAGCTGGTTATGTGGCAAGCCCATTAATGTAACACAATTAAAACTGAGGGAGGTTTGCATCAATTTCTATGACTTTAGAAAGAGTGAACTCTATTGTTTCTTTTGTTCCCAAGAGAAGTGCATCATGAAGTCTACAGATTGTACTACTCAAATGGTAAATTTTCCCTTTTATTTGGGCAAATAGACAGTCAATTAAGAATTTTTTATCCAGAAGAATTAATGGATGCCTCTGTCACATTTTCCCTTTAATTATTTAGACTTCCTCCACACTTAGGCCAGCTTCCTGCTGGCAGCACTGCAGACAGTGTCTACTAATCATTAACTGTCATTGTGCTTTAAAAGAAGTAAAGTGAAAAGATTGCTTAGGAGCAAAAGTAGGCCTTTTTATTTTTTTTTCCTGAAAAATACATGACAGCTGTGTGCTACCTGGATTTACCATTCTTCAAACTTATGTTTTGGTTTGTGTTGCTTTTTTTTCACCAAGAAATAATTAACATTCTAGACAAGTAGGGCAAATTGAATGATCTCAGTAAATCCATATCCCAGGGCTGCCTTTTTCCTTTAATATCAAGGTCTGGTAGTCTCTGTTAAAGCTTACAAGTCATCCTCTGCCAGCAGCTCCAGACAAATAACAGGAGAGCGGGACTATGTTCCCCATGTAGCACTGGAAGCTTAGCCTATCAAATCAATGGAAAGCTATGTCTTTCAGTGGACTACCTGACCTGATTCACTATTTCCCAGGAACCCTCCCAGCAGTATGTGCTCTTTCACCTCCTCTGCTTGTCCTTCCCCAGAGACACGTCTGGTAGAACACAAACTCCGCTGCATGTCCTCTCACTTGGCCTTCTAACTGAGGAGTTCACAAGGACATTCCATATCCAGACTGTTTTTCCCTGAATGCTTGGACTTCCCACCACATGTTTTCTTAGAAGTTTTAAATCTTCCTCAGTTATGCGCTTGTTTGGAGTCAGCAGGCACAGCTGAATGCTTGGCTGTGCCAAGACAGACACTGCAGAATAAGAGAATTTCCTAAGCCTTGAGTTTTAAGGACACATACAGGTCGTGCCACCTCAGAAAACAGGAAAACACTCCAGCATCCACTTCAATATACACTCTCAATTTTGGTTCTTAGAGACTGAAAAGCCACTCTAAGGAGAAAATCACATCAAACTGCTGCTATTCTCTCCACACTGTTTAGCACTCAGAATACACTATTGCCACATACCTGACCCAGTCATGCCAATACATAATTCATCATATGTCTCACTCCAAATGCTTTCCTGCAGGGTTCAAGAAAAGAGGATTTCAGAGAAAATAACATGTCCATTGAAGAAATGGTCATTTGAGTGTACATAATGAAAATCCTTCTTGAGCTCCAGCACACCCTGAGAGAGATACAAGTCAGCCCCAGCTGATAGAAGAGAAGCAGATGTGAGCACTGAAGAGAGGTGAATTTATACGGCTGAAATGTATAGGGTTGAAGCCAAGGAAAAGTCAGGTGATTCAGAGCTAAGGAACCTGATCTTTATTTCCTTAGAAATTAAATGTACAGACTATGTTGTATATTGACATGCTTTCTCTGCATTTTATCCTAGCATGGATACCATGTTACAGAATGTAAAAACAGTGAAAAACACTTCCCATTTATAAGGCTTAACATTAACTTTATTCAGTACAGTACGTTCATGTACTTATATTATTATGATCATCGTCACATAGTATTATAATAGCATGTTTTTGCCATAATATTTTTATTGATATCTTCTAAAAAATGACCTTTTAAATGTCAGGCACTTGTGGCTTTAAATATATTAGCAGCAACTGGAATGTTAATCAGTTTGGATTGACCTTGTGTGTGTATATAAGTGTGCATATGTGCCAGTGTGCCATGTAGTCCTTCTCACCTAGTATGTTTATCACAGCTGTAAGCAGATAATGCACATGGCTGAACTGACTTTACTTAAGTTTAATTATAAATTATTTTACTTTTTAAGAACAGTGGAACAAGTGAAACCAGACTTCAAAGCTGATGACTATAAAGGGGGCAATACCACTACCCATCCTTTCCATCAAAAATTGATTGTGTAGTAGTAGGCAGAAACTGGAACAGCAGATTAAACTATTTTCTGGCATCCTTGTTTCTGATCTTTCAATTGTACAGGAACGCAAATGGTGCAGTTTAAATAATCAGTGATAATGTAAAAGAATGCTATTTTGTTTCTGACTGCTGAAAAAATACAAATCCTGAGGTCTGTCTTTCTATAGGGATGAGGGATATTTTCTGTTCCCCATTTTCTGGAAATTATCAAAAGAAAAAGACTCTCATTTGTTCTAATTTTTAACTAGGTTTACATTAGCAAGTGGTGTGGACCACTCTGTAGAGTAAAACTGTTGATAAAGAAGTTTTGACACAAACAGCACACACCTTTTAGGTTTTGATATTTTCCTTCCCAGTTCGTTATGGGCTGAATGGCACAGCTTGTTTTTCAGTTTACTATTACCCAAAAAGAATCTGGTTCATGCACTGCAAGACTACTGCTTGATGCCTGCCAAAACCCAGTAACTGGGAACAATTGGGAGAGACATCTAAAAAGTGCACTTCAACCCAAACTGAATATGGATGCATTTTGCTGAAAGTTAGTGGTGCCTGCCCTTCCACTGCTGTCACTTCTGGGTTTCAAATGCAATCTGCATGACAGAAGAAAAGGCAATTCTGTTCTTCAGCATCCACTAATTTGTTAATTATGACATGGTTTATTTGCAAGGGAAAGTGGAGCAGATGGGGCAAAAAATATTAATAAAGGTATTTATTAAGATATTAATAAAATTACAGCATATGTATGACAGCAAATTAATTCACTTAAGAAAATTACAGTTAATTAAACCTAATCCCATGTATATATAAAATTAAAGATTTACAAATAAGAGAAAAAATATTTTCATTGACCACCTTAGTGTATCCTGAAAACATAGCAAGACTCTGAACTGTAAGAGCTGTAAGGTGCCACCTATTTCTCTATGGTTGCAAAATGTCACAAAAGCCTTTAAGAGTACAGAAGTAAACAGCTTTATACATTTCACCATGATACCTAAATAAGTTTGTGAGCAAAAAACTTGTAAGATTAAAGTTTGTGAGACTTTACCACTGTCAGATATTTTCAGGGTTGTTTGAACAGTCAGGATATCACTGCACTTTGAAGGCACAGTCAGTTATTTGCTCAAGAGATTATTCAGCAGTGTGCTTTTATCTTCTGAACAGCTCAGCTGCCCATCTCCTCTGGAGAGCAAGAGACCTCTCTGACACACTTAATATGAACAATGAAACTTTAATCCATTCCTAAGTACAGGTCACCCCTATGTCAGAAACCTCTGTGCTGCTGGCTTCCCCAAATGCCACTAAACTGCAACCACATTATTTGCCAAGTGCTGCAGACGCAGGCAGACCCAGCAATGCAATAGTCCCAGCACCTGGTCTGAGCTCCTAACTTTTCACATGTGAAGTTTGTGTCTTCAAAGAAAAATGTTCAATCTTGAAAACTCAGTTTCAGTGTTATACCTGAAAACAAAAATAGAAGAAGGAACACTTAATACAAATATACCATTTCAGGAAGAGTGTCATGAAAAATTCAGTACTCACATAAAAGACACTGCTGTTCAAGGGAACCATGGAGTGGAAATCACCGAGGAGGTGCCATGGTAACTTGTAATGCCTATCTGCTCTCACTGATTCAACACCACGAGTTGAATTTAGCACAGGATGTGGATCAAAATTCTGTTTTCCAGGTGAAAAGTGACATCTTATGCACTTCTGTTATGACAGTAACAAAAGTAATCCTCTCAAGACTGGCAAACCCACTAAACTCACTGTCCTGGCCAAATCCTGTTTTGGTAAATTAGACTATTTCAATTTTTTTAAATTCTTTCTTGTTAAGGATCACAACTACTAAAATCTTTTATGGACATCCAGGGGTACCTGAAGGGTCTTGTGGTTTGTTTTTCTCATGATTTCTAATGTTTCTAGTATTCCTCTGAGGTAAGGAGATGCTACAGTTTGTATCTTAACTCCTTCACAGCTTACCAATGAGGAAATTATGCATATAAACTTACTGCTAAACCTAGTCAGTCATCGACTGCAGCTTTGGCTCCTGGCTCTTGCACATCCATAGGAAGAATTATCTGCTGAGGAATGAGGCTCTCAGAAGCCATAAGCCTGAGTGACCTAATTAGCAATTACGGAACTAAGGATTCAGCAACACCCAAAGACACATCATGATCACCTTGAGTTATATCCTTCAGTTTCTCAGATGACCTACGACTAATTGATTTGCTTAGTCATTGCACCAGAAATGTTGATGGGCCTGGGAGTTAAATCCTGACACTTTGATCATACCTCATTCAGTAGACAATTCCCTCAGTCAGTTGAAGACAATACATATATATTTGGGCAAAGAAAACTTAAAGGAAATCCATTTTATTTAGTTACCATATACCATAACACATTTTTCAACTCCCAGTAACAAACTGAAGCCTGTATACTTTGTACAACACTACAAAGCTACAAAACTACTGTAGGCATGAGAATTCATGGGGTAAATACACTCAATGATTGACTGAAGCAGATCTGAACACCCTGCCTGTCCTGAAGGGAATCATCTTCTTGACTCAGATTCAGCCATTTGTTTAACTCTGTGTGCTTCCTTCCAGCTCTAGCGGTGCTGTCTCCTATTGAAATCACTAGGTATGACTGTGAGGAAGACACTTTTCCTCAGCTTTCATGTTTTTATGCACTTTCATGAATAAATGAAATGGCGTGGGGCGGGGGGGAGAGGGAATGGAGGGAGACGATTAAATAAATTGCTTTGATTGCCTGGTTTTTGTTTGTTTGTTTGTTTAACAGAAAGATAATAAAAACTGACCTTGCATTTCAGCTGCCTCAATTGAAACTGAAGAATTTGGGGTTGGATTCCCCAAACATGCTTGAATTGTCACTTTGCATCTCCAGAACTCGCTTCTGTCAATAGAAGGCAGCTACAAAAAAAACCAATAAAGCAAGTTCACACACTTCTACTGGGAGAACAAGCTCTATTTATGAACAAGAGAGAATTTATTATTTTTAGATTTTTTTTGTGGGTAGTTGGACACCTTAAAGCAAAGCTTTTATATAGTTGTTTTTATAAAAGATTTAAAGCCATCCAACTGGTTTCAGTTGGCATTCAGACAAACAAGAAAAAACTATGTCTCTTGGAAGAGCATCCGCCAAGTCTCTTACACAGGAAAACTAAAAAAAGGAGTGACTGCACCCATCAGTCAGCTCAGCTGATAGGAAATATCAAACAGCATGTTCAGCACACTTACCTGCTCACAGAGTACCTGGCAAAGACTTGAGACAGAGGCTGGTGCCTGGAGCAAGCAGCCAGTGTCAGGGCACTTGTCTCTCTGATGCCTGCTGCTGCTCCTGTCCTGCTCAAACAGGCAGGGTTTCTTCCCAATAAAGGCAGTGCACAAGAAAGGCTGGTACATGAGCTCACCCTGACAGTGAATTAAAACGACTGAGAGCCCTGAAACATTTCAGCTGCTCCTCATAAGACAAAACACATCTTATGGGGAAGGCTGAAGGAGCCGAGTTTGTTTAGTCTCAAGAAGAGGAGGTTCAGGGGAGACCTCTGGGTCTTCAGGGAGAGAAAGGAGGTTGTAGTGAGATGGAGGTCAGTCTTGTCTACTATGTCTGCAGCGAGAGGACAAAAGGCAATAGAGTCTAGCTGAGACAGGGGATATTCAAGTTAGATCTTAGAAAAAGCTTTTTCACTGTTAGGGTGGTCAGGCATTGGAAGAGGTTGCCCAGGGAGGTGGTGGAGTTACCATGCCTGGAGATGTTTAAGAGGCATCTGAATCTGGCACTGGGTAATGTGGCATAGGGGTTTAGGGGCTGCAATGGTAGTGCTGGGTGGAAGGTCAGACTTGATGATCTTAAAGGTCTCTTCCAACCTTGATGATTCCATGATTCTATTTTTACACCTGCTGGTTTATACATACCTACAGTGATGAAAGGGCAGACCGATGTCATTCTCTACAATAAGCAATGCATAACTCATAAGAGTTACTGAATTATTTAAATGGCTTAGCAAATATGATTAACTGACAATATTTTATTGTGGGTAAAGATTATTTTGAATTAAAATTCACCCTTGGATGATAGTTGTCTTCATGACTCCTCAGTATATGTTTTTTACATCTAGGCTGTCCAACAACACTTCAGAGCACAGCACAGTACAACTGTGATGTGGCAATGGTTATAAAACACGTCTATGATGTAATTTGTTAATAAGGTACTCAATTCAATGCTCCATCAATTTACAGAATTCACTATTAGCAACAGCAGACAGAAATCCACTGCCACCACTTCTGTGGCAGAATAATCAGATTCATGCAAAGACGCTCCCTTTTGCTCTCAGTGCTTGTCTCCAAGATTAAGTATGTTGTTCTGGACTTGGAAAGGTGGAAGTTTCCTTTTCCCCCAGCACAGCTGCAATATCAATTCAGGAGCCAGATGAAAAATGATGGCATATACTAAGTGAGACTTTAAAAAGTGACAGCTGCTTTCCAGAATCCCTGGAGGTAAAACAAAGCTTAACATGTTTTTTGGGGGGTTGGGTTTGTTGTTTATTTTTTTTTTTGCTTTCTTTCTTAGCACTAAGAAGACAAATTAATGTTGTTATTATAATCCCACTCTCCTGGTCTTCATATGTCTAAAATAAACTTACCATGTCAATAAATCCTATAAAATCACATTAACAATGAAGTATAAAAGGCTTCATTTTCTATAAGCACAGACACATCAGAGAGCAGCGATTATTTTCCATGTAATGTGCACAAATAAACAAATATGCACACATAAACACAAATGTATAATAAGATTGTTAAACTTTATTCATCAGTAACCTTGTAACGTGAATATTTTGACTCAAGCATTGAAAATTCACATGCCATTTGTGCAGCAGGTATAGTTCATTTAGAAGTAGAAAACACAAAACCCTGCACAGCAGACGGGTCTCTCTTAACTCAACTGCAGACATGTACATAATCCCTAGGCTCAGCCCCTCCCTAATTTCTGTTTCAGATATGATTCCAAGATTCCTTGCCACAACAATCTATGCAAAAGCAGCAGCACAGAAACTTGGACAGACTCTCAGAGAAACATCTCAGCCTTCTGTCCCTTCTCCTCCTTTACTTTCTGGTTTGTATTTGGATTGCATTTCTTCCCAGGGAGTGCAATGTGTATCTTTCTTGCTGCCATAAGCAACTTCTAGACCCAGAAGTCTTTAGTCCATCTCAAATGTTCTCAACATACAGGACTTTACCAGTATATATTCTTAAAGACTAAAGCCCCTTTTCAGTGTTCTAGAAGTGTCTGTCAGGGAGCAGCAGGGGCCACCCCACTGCCCTTGGACTGGGAGGGAGCAGAGCAGGCAGCAGGGAAAGGGAGGAATGAAGTAAAATGGGGAACTGGGGAGAAGGGAAACTCAAAACAGCTATGCAGTCATGAACCCTAGACAGCACAGGGACAGATGACCCAAGAGTAAGTGGCTGGCCAAAGAGATGAGGATAAGGCAGGAGAAGCAGGGGGAAAAACAGACAGACACTGAGATTGCACAAAATGACTAAAATGGGAGATTAGGACCCATAGCTAGAAGAGAGGAAAAACAGGTAGTGGGAAATGGAAAGAGACGGATACATCAGACAAGAATCTGGAACATGTGTGAAAGGTCCAGTTAAGACAAGATGAGTGGAATAAAGAAATGGTGAGTGGAGTAGGATAAAGTTCCTAGGGAAGCAGACTAAGCATGTAAGACTACAAGAGTAGGCTAAGGAGGAAAAGTATGGCTTAGTGAATAAATTAAAAACACTTGAGAGTGTATTTTGCCTATTTTCTTGTAATGGCAAGTAACATTTAAGGATGATGCAGGGCCATAAAATAAAGCAGACTGCCAATTTATTTTTAGCTGAGGTTAGAAGGTGCAGGAATGAGACAAGGAATTACAGGAAAAGATCATTTCATGGCTAAGAAAGTGAACATTGCATCAGAGGGCGAGGAAATTACATTCCACCCTGACTTTCACTCTGGATTTCCTATGATGCTAATTAAGTAATTTAAATTTTTGGGGGTGGTCGTTAACTCTAGGTTCTTTATTTTCTGAGGGCTTGACTTGGAAGTCCTAAGGTTGAAACACAGAAACACTGAACACTCTCAGCTGCAACCAAAGCTGATAAAAATCGTGTCCCATACTTAGTATCTACTACCAGTTACTGTGAAAAAACACAGTCCTCCATATCTCAAAGACGGAACCCAAATAATAGATACCTTAGGTGTTAATTTTCCTTTGCTTCAATTGAACAGTTTGAAAACTTTCTCTGCCTTGCTTGTTATTCAGTTTAATGAAGTGCTTATATACTTACTAGTTTAGGAAATTGTATAGAAGACTTCAGAAGAAAATGACTGCTTCTTACGGGGTTTTAGCATTGAGCTGCAAGCATACCACTAAACACATTCTGACCAACAGTTGAATACTGTTTATTAACTTAACATCCCTCTTTTCTGCACAGAGTTATGAAAAGGGATTGTCATCTCAGACCCTACAGTCAGCTCAGAAAATTCTGCTGCTCCAAGTAGTGCCTCTGAAGAGCAGTAGGGCAAAATGACAGTCACGCCAGACAGGTTCTCTGTTACAGCTTATTACCATATTGGCAGTGATACTGAAATCACCACCCAGTCCATCTATTAGGAAAGCCTGATACAGCAACCTAATCACAGCATGGAAGAGATTCATCCCAAAAGTCTAGAGGTGTCAGAGCACAAAGCACCAGGGTGAAGAAAGGAAACATTTTTAGCCCTCAAAACTGGGTGGAAACTTTCATCAAGTAGCATTAACTGAGCCCTGAAATAGCTGTAAAAGGTCCTTATAGCAACCCAGTAACCGCGTAATATTTGCTAAGACATGTCTTATTTCTTGCAATCAGTTTCTTGACATAAATATAAACTCAATAAGTCTCAGTAGCCTGTCACTCCTAATTTGCAAGCATAGTAATAATGGGGGTCTTTTTAAGTGAAGCATGAATTCTGCGAGCTCTCTAGTCTCAGCACATCTGTCCCTGCTCTCCTGACAATCCAACCGTCTTGGCAAACGTAATAGAGCACTGTCAAGAAAAAGGAGCAGAGAAGGAGCACATAGTTTCTCCACTCAGTTTCAGCAGCAGCAAGTTAGCACAGATAAGAACAAATAGATGGGATGTTTAAACAACAGGACCATGGCCATTGTTCCTGTGGTAAGGAGCTTGCTAAGTCTCAGCACCATCAGCACCTTGAGGCAAATGATGCCTGAGGAATGCACTGAGTCCTCATTAAACCAGCAGAAACAGGCACAGAGTCACAGGGTCTCTTTCTTGCTTAAAATGGGATTTTATTGCCTCCTTTTGTCTGTCGCTCTAGGCAACTGCCTGCTTCGCCTGCTAGTAAAACTGGGCCAGCTTACTAGGGAGCAGCAAAGTAACACTCAGCTTTGAGTTAGTATTCCATCAGATGATGTAACTCTACATAGGAGTCTTTTAATTTCTATATGAAAAGGGAGATGCTTTTCAATTTGCTGACCTTTAAACTTTGATTTTTGACCTGATCTTAAAACCTTGCCTTCCCGACTCCTGCAAATAGTTACTGTTTTGGAGTGGACAATAGGGAGGCTGAACGGGCAACCCCTGGTAGAACCAGGCTCTAAAAATGTGAGAACTGATGGGTATTTTAAGTACCTAGTTCATACCTCAGTGACTGCATTTTAGTATAGGGCCAAAAACTTTACTTGAAAGACATTAAAAAATCCCCTCAGCTATTATGACCCTTTCACATACTTGATTTCCAAAAGTGTCAGCTTCGGGTATGCCTTCAACAGAAGTACTGAGCATGTCTCCAGTGATGACAGTGAGATTGAAATTAAACCACTACCAAGTGCTTTTGCACACCCCACAATATGTATTCAAGTATTAAAATACATATGAACAAGTACTTAAACTTAGCTTGCAGATAGAATAATTTTTTTCTCATAGTAATACCACAACATTGCCTACAGCATATCACTCAGGCTACTTTCCAAGATCTTCAAACTATTAGAAGTGATCTATAACGCTCATTTTTATACAACTTGACTCAGAAGGACATGTCAAAAAGTTGGTTGTAAATTGCAAACCCTTATTATGTTAGATTTAAGCCAAACAACTTGGTGCATTTTTTATTGATCTCTATGGATTTGGATCAAGAACTGAACTGTACTTCCTGCCTTCACTATCTTACCTTTGCTGTGGGACTGCTCAATGAATAAAGCGCTACCCTGTTTAAATTACAGCAGGATCAGACCATCAGGAATAACTTGATTTTACTCATGTTTTTCCAAGGGATGCATTCTGTAGCTTCATTTAAATATATGTGAACATGGAGCAAACAAGGACAGAATGATAACCAATAAACATCCCATTGAAAGGGAAAAACATATGCCTATGCACAAATATCCCCTGCTACTTTGCTGATTTATTGTTTTTCAGGATCAAGCCATGTTTATATGAAGTCACTTGCAGAATTATAGATCTGTTTTCACTCCTGTCTGGCACAAGGATATTTCTTGCATTAACTTTAATGACAGATGCTATAGATCTGCTCCAAGTAGAGTAAAGTTAGGGTGAGTAAAGTTTGGGGATCATGCCTTCAAGCAATGTTCTGCAATCTTCTACAGGATGAGAATCTCTGCCCAGGTGGCTTCCACATAACTAGTTTGGGACTCACATACAGACGCTGATTCTAAAATATCACTTCTAAGGTAGTACATTCTCCTAAATGAACAATTTAAAAAATTGTTGTTCAATATAAAACAGGATAATTTTGATGTATACTTATAATGAACGCAACAGAGCCCTATTTATTATTTTATGTTGGTTTATATAACATTTTTGATACTGTTTTTCTTCTTGTTGAATTAACAAAATAATTATTTCTAATTTTAGAAAAGCTACCAACTAATCTCCAAATTTAGTTAATCCAGAGTGCTTTCCTACTGATAAAGCCCAGGTAAAGCAATAAATTAGTTTTTCTGCAGTCATTTCTTTATCCTCTCCATTTCAGCCTCACTGTACTTGAATCCCAGCATTTTATATTCACAGAAGCTAAAGCTGGGAACATTGAGCCCCAAACACAAACAGATTGAAGGTGGACAGCTGAAGAGATTACCACTCTTAGGCATCCATCCAGTTCAGCTTTCACAGAGGTGGCAGCTACCGTGACAGGAAGCTGAGTCATGCATAAAGGCAATCCAGTGTACAGATCAAAATAGTAATATAGATCAGCACAGGTTCTGAACTGCACACTGGCAGCCTGCAAGCTGCACGGACTACCTGCTTCATATGCAACGCAGCTCTGTCTGCCGCCAGCGCAGTATCAGCCAGGCAACAAACAGACAGGGGGAACAGCTGGAAGTGATACGCCTGGTCCCGTTTCAATCACCCTGCGTTTGTGAAACAATATATTCAGTTAAAAACTGATGTTGTTGTCAATGCTGTCAAATACAAAATTCCAAAAGAATTCAAATTACATAAACTCTTCAGCTTAGTAAGAATGACTGCCAAAAAGAGTCTTAAAAAACCCACTGCATTATGGCTGGAATGGTAAATGGGTAAATCAATGAGCCTCATCTTCCAAAAAAGCTGTCTGAGAAAGTGATGGTAATACTAAGGCAGCAGTAATATGAAGTGAGAGTCTCTGCATCCTATCAGGAGCTGCTTCCACAAAAAAAATCTTACTTAAGAGCTGCCTAGTAGTTTATACAGAAGCAGCATAGGAGATAGCCCTGCTGAGAGTTAGCCCCAGTAAAGTACATAACACGTAACTCAGCCCACACTATAAATCATTTCCTTCATGCACTCATTAACTGCCTGTAGCCTCAAGGATCTGCTTTTCAGCTCTGTATTAGAGAAATTACCTGTTCATGACAAAAGCCAGGAAAAGGCACACCTAAGCACATTGGCTACACAAAGCATAAGAGAAGTACAGCTAAGACCATTAGTTTTGTAGGCAATGACATGTATGAAGCCTCATTTCCTATGGAATTGCATCTCCTGACTGTCAGATTTTGTAACCAAATTATACCAAAGCTTCAGGCATATCTTAAACAGAGCATCAGAGAATCCAGAGAGAAGAGAAATATGCATCTATCATGACAGGCTTCAAGTGAGATTTGCTCTTTATTGGACACTGCTGAATCCTACAGAAATACACATTTTGATTGAAAGTGGAATTTCTGCAATTCTGGTATATTCAGTTCCTTAAAGTCCCACAAGCCCTCTGTCCAGTGCTGACATTTCAGTATTAATGGTTGAAATATATGCTGCATATGTTTCCTCTTTGCACATAAGCACCTTTTCACCTGCCCAGCTACAATCACAGAACTTAGAGGAATGTTCCTTCTTTGAGAATTAGTATCTCAAAATTTGCCCATTTCATTTGGTTGAAATCAGCCCAAAATTTACGGGGTGCAGAACTAATAAAGCGACATTAAGCAAATAGCAGCAAAATTACTCCCTTATACTCACACACAAATATACCTGCGCTACAACTCTGCATATGCTTTACTTCTTTAAGAAATCAAATTTTTTTTTTAAAAATCTGATCAGCAGTACTTAAGGAACCCATCTTGGCGTCACCTTAATTTCTGAAACAGAGCTGAACAATTTGCTTTTGCCTACTTTAGTAGCACTACCTCTACGAAAGGCAGCTCAGGCTGCCCTGCTGCTTGCCACAGCAGGCAACTCGTCCGGTTGGGACCACAGCGGCGCAGGGGATAACGCAACCGAGTACCGAGAGGCGGGGAGCCGGGGGAAAGACCTCAGCTCTTAAATACTGTGTACAAAAACACAGTAAGGTTGTTTTATATACATAGTGTATTACACATGTGAAAATACACAAACCAGCATTGTATCAGTTACAGCACATGAAACAGCCTATATAGATACCACCCGCGTCAAAGACTTTTCTCTCCAGCCTTTCAAACACGCACGAACACCTGCAGATGCCACTGTCGAAGGGTGCATCCTCCTCTCAAGAAGGGATTCCCACGGCCAACAGACCCATCAGGCTGGCTGCGGCCCCGTGCCCACCCCTCGCCTGCCCCTCCAGCCCCTCCTCTCCACCGTGCTGCCCGGTCCCTGCCTGCCCGCCCCTCCCGGGGAGGTTTCTAAACTCCGCGGCTCGCCGAAGGCCCGCCGCCCGCTGGGGCTGGGGCCGCAGCACCGCACCGCGCGGCGCCGCCGCCCTCCAGAGGAGCCGCGGCCGGACCCCGCCGCCCTCCTGAATATTTCATCGGCGCTGCCCGACGGGATGCCCCGCCACTGACTGCTGCAAAGGGACCGCATCCCACTGGCGGCGCGTCTCGCTGTTTCCTGCCTCTTTCATTCTTCAAACTGCAGCTTTTCATTTATTCCGATAAATAAATAACTGATTAAAAACAAAGGGAAGAAAAAAGCAGCAAGAGCGTTTCTCCTTTGTATCTGAGCAGGTGGGACTCCCGTGCAGATTACGGAACACAACACAAGAAGGGCTCTGAACTGTTCCGAGCCGAAAGGATGAGCCGGCAGCAGTTTTCCTATAAAAATCCGATCCCGGGGCTGTGACACACTCGGAGGAGCGAAGGCGCCGTGAGCCTCACCGGAGACGTCCCCGCTTTGGACACCGCAAACCCTTGCGGGCGGAGGGGGCACCGGAGGGACTCGCCGGACGCATCCTGCCGCTGCTGCTGCGGGCGGCGGGCCGGGCGGCGCTGGGGGTGCGGCTGCCGCCGCCGCGCCCGGCACCGCTCCGCCGCAAACTTTCTTCCGCGCCCTCCTCGCCGCCGGCCGCCGCAGGGCAGGGCGCGGGGGGCGG
>WBMV01004764.1:88009-215701 GCA_013396655.1 Campylorhamphus procurvoides
GCGGCCGAGGGGTGCGGGGCGGGCGGACTGCGGTGCGCTGGGCGCGGCTCGCTCTGCCAGAGCCTGTGGGTGTGGGGGTTCGGCGGCGTTCGTGTACTCCGCTCCTCAAGTTTTATGTCTGTAAATGACACGCCCGAAAGGCACCGGGACAACGAATTGTCCTGTCGTTTTTGCCCTGTCGGGGCTGTAGGGCACGAGGCGGGGGAGCTGGGGACATGGAAACGGGCTGCCTTCTAGTGAAGGGGAGTCTTTTCAGGTGGAATGTATTGAGGAGCTCTCCTGGGGAGCCAGTTTAATAAGTTTCCGATTCATTTCATAACACAATGAAAGCCGATCTCAGCCGGCTGAGGCTACAGTTAATGTGATCCTTTGATCCTGGCTGCAGTCTGCTTCCAAGGAAGCGTGCACTGAAACCTGCAGTTTTAGCTGCTTAAAGACGAGGTGGTATACCCAGTATCTGAATTAATTAGGCATCCTGCTACTTAAAGCCTATTTTTAAAATTACCCTTTGATTCGAGGAATTTGCATACATTCAGGAGGTGTCATTCCCACTTGTAAGATTGAAGTTGCTGAAGCATATTCCCACTTGAAGCACGGAAATAATAAATTAAGCATTCACATTTATGACGTTTCTTGTCTGTAAAAAATGAGCCCACTGTATTCACAATTATCTTTCACGCAGCCACCCACTGCCTTCCCTCCCCCCCAACACTTGTAATTTCATCAATACTGTCACCTTTTATGCAAACATCAGAGATCTGAAAATCATGCCTGAAATGACAAAATAGTTTGAATTTTAAAGTGAAAATTAGCTTGGCACCAGTACTTAAAAGAGTATGAGAAATAGTTCTCACAAGCAAAAATAATGAGCATAGTGCTGCTTTGAAGAATTCCCACACCTCCAGCGCTTCTTACTTGCTTTGGACACAAGGAAACTCAGCTCTGGTATCTGACATCCCTGTTTGTTTAAAAAGATGGTATCCTTTAAGGAGGGCATGAAGGTGTTTGCAGTTTATTGTTGCAAACTTAGCAAAGAGATATATAAATAGTGGTAATCGGGGGAAAAAAAGTTTATTTGGCTTCGAAAGAAAACTGTTGTGGATTGTTAGAATAAATGTTACTCACTAGAAATAGATTTCTGCCAGCATTGCCTTAACTGTGGAGCTACTGATGCCACTGTATTTGACATGAACGGCATTTAGGATAGCTTGCTATGTTAGCAAGATAGTTGTTAAAGTAGAAAACCCACTAAACCCGTTCTAAAAATTGTGATTTAAAGCCATGTATACCCATTCCCAGGATCTTACCCTTGCATTGTTATTTGAAAATATCAGCTTTTAAAAAAACAACACTGAGAGAAAGAAAACAATTCTGTTAGTTTAGAATCACGTTACCTTCATTGCAGTCTCACGTGGTCACAAGGATGAACACTCCTCATGTCCAAAAATTTATCTGTGACATTTCTTCTGCTTCTAAAAATTACAGTATGGGACTGAAATTTCAGAGTAGTTGCAGATTTTAATTTTTTTATGAACATCTAAGGACTCTAAATTATGAGAAACAACCATTAGTATTTATCAGTGATAGCACTGTCACTGAAGTATTACTAACTGCATGTGCCTGTAAAAAAGTATATATGGGTAAACCTGAAAAGGTAGCCTAGAATGGGGTTTAGATATCAGCTAGTAAGGTCCTTCGACACTGAAATGCTGTTAGTAAAATGTTTGAAAGGTTCACACCCAAGAGTTCTGGATAAAAAGGTTAAACTGTTCCTACTTAGTAAAGCTTCTAGCATGTTCAAGCCTCAAACTACAATGTATATTTGTATGACCAAGGCCTTTCTTGTTAATTTTCAGCACATCAATACAGTTTATACCCATTCTTCTTGATGCAGTGTTCCTGAAAAGGGCAGTGAGTCCCCAAACTCCCAGAGGTAGACTTGAACAGTGATGTCAGAGAAACTTAGAGATTAATTTTGCTAGCAGGCACAGGAAAACTTTACCACTAAAAATGTACAAACCTAAAAGTAGTTTTCTTTAATTGTATCCATTTAATAAGTGTATATGGGAGAACTCTGGTAATCAGTGTTTCGTCCGTTCTTGACAAACATATTTTAGTATGGCTGAAATATATTATGTTTTTATTATGCAACTAGGAAAATGGTTATTTGAAAAATTTCTTCAACAGAAGTCCCTAAAAAGAACAAATGGAGACAGCAAGCATGGGTAGTAGGAGCAAAATTGCTTCCTTTTTCAGTCTTGTTTTCTAGAGGAAATTTTGTAGACTAATGAAATTGTATTTTCCCCTAGTAGTTAACAGTAGTCTTGCTCAAATTGTTGATATCAATTAATCCATCTTCATATCATGAAAATGCCTGGATTTTTAGAAACATTGACATTGCTTTATTATTTGAATACCAATTTCACATTTCAGTAGATACAAACAATCAGCCATATTTTAAATATGCATTTTGGCTAAGAGAGGTTGAATATTTTGCTTTAAATAATTTATTGGTATTCCTAAGATATTTTTATTGCTTCAAAGTGAAAAGGAAAGTAAGTTATATTCACTTAATTGTAATATGTTTATTATTTACTGTTCTATTTAGAAATTTGTGCAATCAGTTAATGACAGTTTCTCTGCTACTCAAGAGTGCCTGTATAGATGCCTGCCATTAACATACAGTTCACATGAAATATAACAGGTATAAACTTCCATATGATTCCATTACATGGAGCTGTTATACAAGCCCTATATAGGTTCAGAACATTCCAATGATTCTTGTCAATAATTTGAGCTGCAAAGTTCACTATTTTAAGAATTTATGTGGCGATATAAGCCATAGTACAAACTCTGGTTGAAATGGGTGCCTTAACTAGAGTTAGAAATTTGTCTTGAAAATGAAATCCAGTGAATCAGAACATGCAGTCAAAACTGATAATTTTAAGTCCTGTTTGCTCTACTGAAAGTGGGAAAATTAGCCTTTTGCTAGTTTGACTTACAGTCTTGTTATTGATTTGATTAGTTAAGCTCTTTTAGTCCTGAAGATGCCTTAGTAATTTAGTATAAACAAGCGAATGCACAGACAAGGGATATGTATAAAGCCAAATCCCACACACAGGTGGTTCCACCGAAGACAGCATGATAATACCTTTATATAGCATTTGAGTGTGTCCTGACACAGGTGGTGTTAGCCAGCCTTACCTCAAGGTGTAAACAGGGTTGCACCTAGCACTTCACACAGAAAGGATGATCCCTTTTCCATCCGTTATTTCAGCGACACGCTGCACACTCTTCTCTGTGCAGCACCTCCGCATACTTTCTAAGTTCTGACACCAGATTGCTTTTACCAGGTTTTGACAGTTAATATTTTTTAGCCTATTAAAACATTTCTATTGTACAAACAGAAACAATTGTGATGATATCATGAACAAGATTTAACTGGCCTTTTTGATTCCTCACGGTTTCTGTGCCTCCAGTACCCATTTTTCAAAACCATAAAACCAACTACTGGTTTTGGTACAATCAACAATCTTAAGTGTTAAGTCCTATGTATACATGTAGAAATGTAAAATGAATATCTTACTCTAAGAGAAGATATTATTGATATTACCATCACTTTAATGATTCCATTGTACAAGCACAGTATAAAACTAACCTGTACAGCTGAAACTTCACCAGCTTTCCCATAGATTGCTGGAGTGAGATTTCCTTATCTTAAGCTCATGAATTACTTTGAGTTTTCTTGATTTATTATTCAGTTTTTCATCTTCATTTATTTCCATTGACTTGCATCACCCAGAACATTATATTTATTTGAAAAACACTTGATTCTAATAAAGTACAAATGTTTTATGCCAAATTTACATATTTCCTTGTGATACATAAGGCAAAATTCTCACGAATAGTTAGTTTTACTGCCTAGTAAAAGATTAAGTAATGATTGAAGAAGTAGGTCTTACAAATATTTTTGTTTGGACCTGTTGTTGTTTGCTGCTTTTCAGGAATTACATGTATTTTTATCCATGTTGATGTACATGTGGTGGATAATTCATAATAGATGAAGACTTTCGATTTTTTTAATTACAAAGGTATTGTCATATATGATAAAGAAAGGTATAATATTGCGTTCTTAGCATGTTCCAGATCTATTACATTATTTTTACCTGATTTTTTTTCCTTTAAGAAAAATGTAATTGAGGAAATGTTAATGTCAAAAATTATTCAAAAGCCAAAATAATACTTAGTTAATGACAGTCCATTCTGACCAGGCCCAAAATACCATATGGTGTCCCTACTGGGATACATTGCATGAAGATCTTTTTATAAAGACAATTTTATATAATCTCAGTGGAATTTATTCCTTAGCTAAAGAAAACCACAGATGTTCAAGTGTATGAAATTGCAAAGGAGGTGTTGCGGAGATGTGGAGACAAATAACTCCAGGACTTTTTTTTATGCTAAGTGTTAGTTCTGGTTACCTAATTTTGTACCTATTTATGGTTTTCTGTGACGCACATCACTGTAGTGTTTAAGAGTCAAAGAAGTGCAGTAGTTTTAGAGACAAAGTATCTCAGAGTTTGAGGGAGAAACGTGGTTCAAGTACCCAAGTTTGGTGTGGACCTTAATTTGAAATACGTCTTATTTCAGTTGGCACAGAGGTTAGCAATACCAACAGTTCGTTTAGTTGGAAAGAAACTTGCCATTTTCAGTACTTCTACCTCTGTGTGAAGTTTTCTCTCTTTTCTCTTGTTCTGGGGAACAGCATTGTTGGTGTGGTTGAGCAGAAAGCAGAACCTGACTTTCCTTGAGACTGTATGACCAAGTCTCATGTAGGTTGTAATTTTTTTTGTGGGGCAAGGCAGGTAGATCTCAAGGAGACCTGGTACAAGGTGATTTTTTTACTAGGGAGATCCTCAACCCTTTGTTCCTGTTAGAGGAAAGTATCATTTTGGGCTAGGGTGAAGACTGAAGTGGATTGAAGTTTATTCTGACAGGCAGATAAACTTGAAAAACTGTTGATCATCTGTATAAAAAGAACTGCTCTTCATGCCCCCCTCTTCTTCATGTGGGTTCTTTGTTTATGAAGCCTGTGGACTGGGCTAAGGATTTGCTCTAAATGTATCAAGTATGCAAGTGGAAACATTGAGAACTTTTGTTTAATTTTCAATGAAATTTTTCTTCCACATACTCAGAAAGTAGGATGTGTATTTGGGGAACAAGACTGTGCTCAAGAAGTACAGGGTAAGGGTGGTGTTTTTGGGTTTTTTTTTTTAGCAAAAGACCAAGCTATGTAGTTTGGTCGTTGTTTTGCTTTCTTTTTGATATTTAGAAATAAGCAAAATTACCTGAAACCCAGTCATGTTCCTGCTAAGCAACACCTGGATTTATCAGCTCCAAACATTTGGATAAGGTATTTAGTCTATCTGCTTAAAAAAACAGCACCTAAAATTTTTAACCGCATGACCATTCTTTTTTAATATTTAAAATATTAACATTGTAATTTTCTAAAATTTTATACATGTCTATACTGTCTATTGGCACATATATGCACATATATATAAATTATATAAAATAATAAGCTGTGTAAAATTGTATAAATGGATGTATGAAACTCAAGTCACACTGTAGTAGACTATATTCAAACTTACTGAGTGTTTATGTTCCAAAGGCATCACTCAAGGTTGTATTTCTAGCATTATTGAAGAACAGCCTAGGTTTTGTTGAATGCAAAAGCCTTACAGAGGAGTTTGGATTTAATCCATAAGTAAGCCTGTAAACATTCAGTTATATGCACCTGCAGTTTAGGTTCTATGACTGCTTTTCTTAGCATTGAAGGAATAGCATTAAAACAAAGCAGAACCTACAGTTTGGGTTTTTTTCTTTCTAACTTGGAAGAAATATTATTTCTTCAGATGTATTTGCATGCTAGACTGGCTCCATATATTGTAGTGTATGTATATAAACAAACGTATATATGGATATGCCTGCATCCTTTTTTTTCAAACTATAAATACCAAGCAGTCAAGATGTGCATAGGACACTGGACTATGCCTCATTCTTGGGGGAAGTGGCTTTCAAAGTGACAAACAGAGGAGCTTCTTGCTCTATATACTTGACACAGTTTCTAAGTACAATGAGGGACAATGAAACAGGTGTGCCAATTCCATGTGATATTAATTTCTCAAATAATATGTTAGATGATGGAGAGCATCCGTATAGAATCAGATCCTTATTGTGAATCGTTCCCTCAGCAAGCTATGAGACCTTTGAAATGAGAGGCAGCACCTTGTAGGCAGCATTCTGGTGCCTTCCCCCATCAACAGAGGGGAGCTTCTTTCCTTCCTGATCAAGGGCAGTGGGATGACCTCTCAGATGAGCAACAGTCTGCTCTGCAGCAAAGTAAAGAGGATTTCCTGCACTGTTTCAAGGAGGCCACGTATTCTGTGGTGGGATTTGTGTAATCACATAAGAGCAGTGTAATACAAAGGGTACATAACTTGGCATCCTATCTCTGAGCTCATGA
The DNA here is from genome assembly GCA_013396655.1 of Campylorhamphus procurvoides. Classification (NCBI taxonomy): domain Eukaryota; kingdom Metazoa; phylum Chordata; class Aves; order Passeriformes; family Dendrocolaptidae; genus Campylorhamphus; species Campylorhamphus procurvoides. The sequence goes on from WBMV01004764.1 coordinate 94,536, forward strand.
AAGGAAGTAATTCCTCTTAAGAAATTGCATGACTGTGTGGGCATGTATCCACAGATTTGTGAACATGCAAAAGAAAATCCTACCTTAAACTTTAAGTTTTGTGTGGAAATTTTTAAAATATATATCACATAAAGAAAACTTCAGATCAAGGAGTTACTAAACTTCTAATTCAAGATATGAGGGCGGTGCCCACATGGCAATATTTTTCATCTGAAACAATTGAAACTTATTTACATTTTCATTTGCTGAAAGAGTATTTTGTGATGAGATATGCACTAAAAATACATTCAGACTGCACTAAAAATACATTCGTAAAATTTAGCTACCAGTAATTTAAGGTTTTAATATACTGAAGGAGGTAGATATAATATCATAGATAGTCATATGTATGGAATTTAGAATAATCTGGCAGTTTTTAATATAGGCAGTACTGTTCAAGGCAACTGCTTTACCCCCTTACTGGAATTTAATTAAAGAAGAATAATAACAGGCAGAATTAGAGAACCCAATTTAGTCATGGTTATGTCAGTGTGACTCTAACATAAGTCCACTGGTCTGACACTACTCTTGTTAATATGGGGTTTGTATCAGAAAGGTTTTTGCTTAAAAATTCTTTAGTCAAAAGGGGAGTAGGGCTAAATCACAGGTAGCTGAAAACAAGTAGTGTAGCCAGGCAAGGAGTAGAAAGGCCCAAGTCAGTGGGGAGTGCCAGGTCCATGCTGCTGACCTGGACAAGAAGCATATGCAACTTTTGTAAGCCACCTCATCACAACCATAATTAAATGCCTGCTCTGTCTTTAACTTGGTCTTAAACTCCCTCTATAAGCACCTGCTATTGCCCTCTTGAAGACAGGAAGCTGTGCTGGACAGACCTTAGTCCTGAACAGCTACAGTCATTCTTGTACAGAATCTGGATCTAAAGAAAAAAGTCAACTTTACAGACTAGATTTATCAGACTGTTAAAAATACGCTTCCTCCCAGAAACTTTGAAAGACTAGCAAATGGCAGGACTTCCAGACTGGACTTAATCCAGAGTCATGCTGTTGTATGTATCAATCATTGGGACTAATCAAATAGCTAAACAGGTCATATTTCAAACTTCCAGTGCCTGACAAATACTCCTGTCCAACCTGCTCCTAGCATTTCCTGGGGTGGCAGAGCTGCAGTCTTCAGTATAGTAACACTCCTCTGTGGTACACTTGAAAATTGTTTATTAATGAAGCCCATTTCACCCTACTAGCCATGGAATACCTTCACAGTCTCACCTATGTTTTATAAATCTCAAACCTGAACTGGGTGTTGAGATAGTTATTGTAGTATATGTATGATACATATCAATGTTATTTGTAAAATTCTTATTTAGTCTCTAATTAGTAATGTTTTACAAAATATTAAGAAGAAAGAAATTGATTAAGAGACCTATCTGGACATCTTTAGTTTCAGAGTTTAAATTAAGATCTTAGATTAAGATTACTTTTAAATGATTGAGAACCATTGAATAACCATTTAGGTTAAATACTTTTAGGTGAGAGGAATTATCCATACTTAGTTATGCACATCAGCTATTATATACAAGGTAAATGAGAAGCAAATGCAGAAAGATCAGTCTTAGTAAGTTAGACCAAAGGAGCCAAATACTCCTCCTCTGATCCTAGCAATTTCAGATGTATGATGGAAGAATACTAAATTGTGACAACAAAATGATGAAGATTATATCTTTATGCTGAAAAACCTGTGAGGCCCTTTGCTTCCATGAATTTGTCTAGTTACTTTACTCATTAGTCAGTAGTCTTGGTACTTGTAACAACCTTCTAGATCTTGAGATAGTGAAATGCCTAATCCTGCTGACTTCAGTGGGAATTTTTTATGAGCAAGACCATGCGTATTCAGCCAAAGAAGAAATCTCAAAAACCAAAAGTGGAAATATCTGTGAATAAAGGGTACCTAAAAGCAGAATTCCCTAAAAGAATAGCTTTATCCAAAACCATCCTTGGATCATTACAGATCCATTTTTGTCTATCTATATTTAGAAAGAGAGGTTAACTGTGAAGACCTAGGTATCTGAATGTCCTTATTCCTATGGGATTATTAAAATTGAGCCATAATAAGAAATAAATAAGGAAATGACAGTGTTCAATAATCTAAGGAGCCTAAGATGTGGAGTCTAATCTACAAGACTCCAGTGTGTCATGCAGCATTCTAATCTAAGGGTTATTTTATTATCAAGAATTTTCCACACCTAACTATGTCGGTTATGACGCATCTAGAGGATCTTGCTTTACTGTCCTAATTAAGCATAACATTAATCATGTATAACCACTTTGAAAGGGATTTTTTTGAAATGGACTAAATATTTTTAATTTTTGTACCTACTGCTGTTTAATAAAGGCCCCAGAAATTTTAGAAAAGGAGATCAGAGGAAAAGTATTTTCTTGCTTGATAATAGTGCTGGTGTCTAGATTCATGGCTTTTACTGTTCTGGCAAGACAAAGTGATATATTCTGAAGAAAATTCATATTTTTCTCCTTCATTTTTCACCCTATAATATTTCTGAGAGCTCAGATTGCAGTAAGCAGTAAGTGTTAATTTTCTTTTGGGGAGTGTTTACTAGAAAATACTAGGAAAAATTATGTATTTATATTATTGTTTGATGATAGTCTTGATTTACCTAATATATATATTGTATTACATTTAAAAGTGATGAAGAATGATGCAATGCCCTTGAAGCAAGTTATTGAAGCATTTCTGTTTATGTGATCTCTAATGTGGTGCATTAAGACACAAACATGGTCATGTTTGGATGATGATTTACATGGAAGCCATTTACAACATGGGATTACGAAGAGGTGAGCAGAATGAGTGCCACTGAGTGCCGTTTAAAGCAGGTACATGTGGAAGTAAGAGAGGTCCAAGGGACCTTAGACAGCTATTTAATGCGTCATTTATTGTTGTGTAAATCACCTGAGGCTTTCAGATCTGTCCCCCTGCCTGAAGGAGGAGCAAAGATACATGTGCCATTCCTGACAGATTGTTTAGCTCTTCATGAGCCATCTCCAAACCTCTTAAGAAAAGACACAGGAAAGAAGATTGTACAGCATACTGCTGTGGTGTATCTTAATAGCACTACAGTTGTGCTTACAACAACTTACACAGACACAAAATAAGCTCATTAGTCAATAAACAGGATCAAAAATAAAAAGTTTCCTGCAAATGTCCTTGCTTAGAATGAATTTCAGTAACTTTCAGTAACTGGTATATGTAATTATTCGTAAAGTTCTCAAATCCGGTTTCTGCCTCCTCATCCTTTTATCATCTCAGGAACTTGATTTGTGCATCGATGCAAAAAATTGATTATATAAAGCAATAAACTTCCCTAAAGACTATTTTACTGTGGATGTATGTCCTACCAATGGTCTGCTTGTTTCAGGTGAAGCTTTTCTGGAAATGAGGCATTTATGAAATATCTAATGTTACAGCTCATGTGACAGCTTTTCCTTTGGAGGTTTATTTATGAATGGGAGGAGAAGATTCATTTACAGGATTTTTCTTATTTACCTGGTGATTTATCAGTCATATTTGTTTAATGTCAGTCAGTGAATTAAAAATAATTTTCAAAATACACAGTTCATCATTTATTCTTCTCTTTTTTTAGAAAACAGAGATAAAAATGCAAATTATCTCCTTACACTCCACCTGTTTTAATTAAAAATGTTCCATTTTACACTTTCTATAATCAACCATGTATAATACTATATAACTTTATTAAGCAACTCCATTGCTGGTGTATTGTTCCAATGTTAATGCCACAGTCAGCTCCTCATAGTCATTATGTAAATTCAGAGTCATTTCAAATAAAATAAATTAGATTCCAGTTATGGATTCAGTCATGTTTAATCATATATAGGTGTGGAAGGCAAAAGACAGCTTTTTAGCTATTTTGTGTCCAAGGGACCTTTGCAGGCACTCATTAAGACTGATAGTGTCTGGCAATGCAAAAAATGGAAATAAACTGAAGTCCACACTTTCAGTCAGATTCTACACTGCCATTGAAACTATAACATCAGAATAGGTGTTTACCCTCCTTTAAAGGTAGTTATAACTCACTGGGTGCTTATTATCATGAACATAAGAGCAAAGAGCTGGGGAAGATGGATAAAGTCATTTGAAGGTACTAATCTGGGAAGCAGTCTGTACTTCAGTCACCAGTTGATTAAATTGGAATGCCAGTTCTTGAAGTTCTTTAAATATTATTTTCTGTATCACACTTGTGAAAGATATTTGTGAGAGATTAAACTTACTTGTTTCAACTACATCTGCATCTCAAATGAAGCAAGTGACTAGAACACACGTTGTCTTTTTTCAATTGCTAACTCCTCAAGGTTGTTAAACTGCAAGTTAGCTGTTACCTTTATATATAATCAACAAAATCTGGTTAGCAAGCAGAAGAAATTAATAACACCTGGAGCAAGAAAACAATACCTAGTAAAATCAAGGCATCAGAAAAAGATTCGAATGATAAAAGCAGATGCATTACAGAATTTATTAAAAATGCCCTTTTCAACTGGATTATATAATCTTCACTAAAAATAATGCTTAGATGAATCATTAGAATTGGGAAGGGTAAGGGAGAACTGAGATATGATAAGTCTTCCTTTAAATGTCAATCACTGTTTGCCTCTCAGACATTACATAAACTGGTTATTGCTATTATTACAAACCAGTTTTGTGAATTATTTGGCCACATTCAAGGAATTTTAGTACAGACCTTACCTGGAATTCTCAGTTTTAAAAACTGTTGTACCACAGGGCCTGCAAGCAGGTGTAATAACTAGGTAGAAATTTTTCATATGTGAAGTAGTCCTGTAAAGAAATCAGTTGAGATTCTCTTCCTTAGGCAAGCTGTAGTTGAGATTCTGGCATCCCTCTCTCACCTAGTCTCGTTGTTCCGGGCTTAATGCCCTCTTGCAGCTGCTCTCCTTTGCTGGGGTTGTCAATTAATTTCTTCATCTTTTATAACAGTTTCTGCAGCAGCCAAGAGCTACTCTGACTGTGCAGTGATGTTATTTAATAGTACTCTCCATTTAGCATAAAGAAAAAAATCTGTTGCAAAGAAAACTCTGACTGTATTGATGCAAATTTACTGCACTGATAACAAGCAGCACCTCTCACTTCTTCTGTGGGTGTCTCTGTACACCCAAAAGAGTCAGGTTCAAAACTTTCTCATCTTCTGGCATAAAATTCTTCACATCTTTCACTTGAAGCCCATAGAGTAGGCTACATTTATCAGTCATGCTTTTCCAGCTGGCCCAACTGACTTTAGCAGTTTTGCAGTGACCCAAACCATGGCCAGATTTACAGAGGAATACAGCCTGGATTAGAACTCTGTGACTTGTAAACTTAAGTACAACATTTAGGGAAGGGAAGGGCAACTTTACTGGGAAGCCAGCAGTGCTTGCTGAGCTCTTCCATAGTTTTGCAGCACTGCTAGATGCAAAGTCACATAGGAGTGTTTATTGGAATTTCTTCAGAACGAGGTGTATTTAATGGGCCTGCACCACATTGTACTGTGAAATACATGTGTGCTTTTATGAGACTGGCTTTCTCATGGTTCTTTATGGATCATCTTTGCTTTATGCCTTCTCAGAGCCTACAACATATTCCCTCATTCATTTCCAGCACTTGAATCGGCAATTTAGTTTGGAGGCAGAATGTCTGTGACATCCCTTTGCTTTATTGATTGCCACAGCCCCATTACCTCAAGTGCTTTAGAAACATACCCTGATTGTTTTCTCTTTGGTCTGGTGATGTCAGAAAAAAAGTAGTAAAGCTACTGCAGTACACACAATTTAAGTGTTAAAAGCATTTTCCAGTGTTGTACAGCCTTTTTTCTGCTTTCTAGGAAATTCCGTCATTTTTTGAAGTGTGAGTTGACACCTCTCAATGAATTTGTAAGATTTTTGCACATAACTTTGTTACTGCCCTGGCCCTTTTTCTGTCTTCTGTTACTCATTTTTACACAGTTCATTCAGAATTCCTCCTTTAGATTTCACAAGAAATTTTTCTTTCACATTAGTTTTGATCATAATTGCAAATTCTTATCCTTTCAGGCCTTGTTGTTTTCCAGCACTTCATTGTAATAAGCTTTGGTGTTCTGCAAAGATAACTTTCAGGCTTAATTTTGGTGTTTCTAAATGTGCTGTGTCTTCAGTTCCTCTTGTCACATCATTTCATTGTATGACAATAATTGTTTGCAAATTGTCATGTTTTCAGGAGCTTTTCCTAGCTTGCTTTATTAAATGAAAGAATTAGGCTTTGTTGAATCCTTCCACTTGTGCAGTTTGCAGAGTGCAAAATTCTCCCCCTGTCTTTAACCCATGGTGCCACTACAGCTCCTGCTGTTTGTTGCCATTTGCATGCTGATGGATTTGCATTTGAAGTGTTTGCCACAAATCACAGTCAGGGGACACAAGGATGCCTAGGTATCCAAGCTGCAGTCTAGGGACCATTTGCAGAATTGGGAAGGGATTCCAGGTCAACCTAACTCTTCTTGTTTTATTTAAGAACATCTACATGTAAGGTTCCCAAGGTTAGTTAATTAGGACACATGAGAAAAAAATTCTGCTTCAGAGTCCTCCCCTGTACCATAACCACTAGATTTAATGAGTGTATACTATTTATTTACCAATCCATTTATTTATGGAATGAAGGATTTCATCCAAACTTTGTGGAAGTCACTAAGGCATCAAGAGGTACAGGTTTTGATATGTGACACAAATGTAGAACTTCATTTAAAATCTGCTGAGATTAGCAGATTTTTCCATTAACTTCACCAACTTCTGGATCAGACTCCAAATTTTTTTAATTCAAGCATACTGCACACATAATAGAACTCTTAGAAACCAACATTTGTTTTAAATTAGGAAGACAATTGTATGAATAATGAAAATTTAAATCTTGATATTTGGATACAGGAATCAAAGGTCTTGACCCCTTTGATTTTACTAGTCAACTCTTTTATTATTATTGTTATTGTTGTTGTTTGGGCATTATTGTTGAACCAATAGGTGGCACTGGTTAATCATATTAATAGTGAAAGTCCAGGGTATTTTATAAGATGACGCTGTGAAATCTGACCATTATAATTTTAAAAACATTACAATTTAAAAAGAAAATACGTACTGTATATGTATGTGTATGCATATTGTATATGTGTTATTTTACATTTGTCACCTTACTGAACTGACAGTAGGGAACATTTCAGAGAAATATGTTTTAAAACTACACCCCATTTTAGTCAGATATTGTTTGATTTGGGGCTAAAAAAGAAGAGGTAATTGCTGCAACTAGAAGTTTAGGCTTATTTTGAATCCTACATTTTGAATCCTGCCTCAGATAGTTAGGTCTTTTGTTCTGAAAATGTGTTTGTTTAAATGTCTTAGTGTAGACCACAAATTTGTAGTCACATCCTATCATTTCTTCCCAATTGAGAAACACATTTCAGAATTGCTTACTATTTTAATGTTATTTTTCACTATTTCTTCTGACTTTCATGACAAGCTACCATTCCTTTGGGCTGAAATGTTCTGTCTACTGTTGTATTTATGTTTTTTTAAGGGAGACATGTAAACTTTCGGCACATCTCATGAGAGAGCTCCCACCATCAGGCAGAGTGGGAACACAGAGCTGTGTACATCACAGTAAAGTTGCAGTGCTTTGCTACTGAGAATTTATTTAGAAGATTACAGTAAGTATTTAGCTTAATTAATGAAGGGTCTTCAGTCTGTCCAGTTTCTCATTTGCCTTCTAGAGGTCCAGTAGAGACCTGAAGATTGGCAGTGTTATTTGGAGAGGGGACACTGAGAGAAGTGGCCCAGACCAACCTGTTCCCATTCCCAGTCTACATAGTCTTGGGAAGCTTTGAATGCTTATTCTAATACTCTCTACTCACAGAAACTCCAAGGGAAAAAAATTACAAGTGTCTATGGAGTTCATTTTCTAGGATTGCAAGGATACTAGGGAGCTCAAGGGGTTTTTTTCCCTTTCTTACCTGCTATATGATTCAAAGTCGCTTATTGCTTGCAAAGTGCTCTGAGATTCTCAGATGAAAGGCACTATTGAAATGCTAATTACTTATTATTATGGTATTATTTTCAGATACATGGTTTCCATAATATTTAGGGATATTTTTTTTTTACCTACTAGTATTCAAAGTCTTTAGTAGCATGGGTAATACACAATGTTACTGCACATTATTAGTAAAAAAGGCAGTTTGAAAGGAATAATTCAATTGAAAGTCATATGAGTCAAGAACAAGTCACACCATGTGCCTGAGAGTATCATCCAAACAGTTCTTGAACTCTGTCAGGCTTGGTGCTGTGACTATTTCCCTGGGGTACCTATTCCAGTGCTCAACCACTCTCTGGGAGAAGAACCTTTTTCTAATGTCCAACCTAAACCTCCCCTGACACAATTTCAGGCAATTCCCTTGGATTCTGTCACTGGTCACCACAGAGAAGAGATCAGTGCGTACCCCTCCTCCTCTCCTCACAAGGAAGTTGTAACTGCAATGAGGTCTCCCTTCAGTCTCCTCTTCTCCGGGATGAACAGACGAAGTGCCCTCAGTCACTCATCTGCTTCTCCTCAAGGCCCTTCACCATTTTCATTGCCCAGTCCTCGAGGTCTCCCTGCAGGGCCTCCCCGCCTTTGAGGGAGTCAACAGCTCCTCCCAGTTTTGCATTGTCTGCAGACTTGCTTACTGTCTCTTCCAGTCCTGCGTCCAAGTCATTTATGAAGATGTTGAAGAGCACAGGGCATAAGATGGAGCCTTGTGGAACCCCACTAGTGCCAGGTCACCAGTCTGATGTTACCCCCTTCACTATCACTCTCTATGCCCAACCTATGTTAATAAACATATCAGTGTGAATTTGTACAGGAGACTATGCTAGCAGAGAAGTGGCTGAAAGAAGTGATATATGAAGACCCCCAGCAAGTGCCTGTCCTGGCTGACTGCAAAGCACGGGAACACCAGCAGTGAAGGGGGTGATACAGAAATTGTTTCTGCTGTGTATACAAGGAGCTGCTCTTTCTTGGGTAACAGGCTGGGGATAAAACCTGTAGGCAACTTTGTGACCCCACATGACATTCATTTCTATGGTGCCTTGAACAGCTGCAAGGGCAGCTTTTTTTTCCCCCCCTTCTTTTTCTGCCCGAGTTCTTTCAGGTTCAGCTGCCTGCCTCAACTTGTTATGTCAGTCAACAATTTTCCTGCTGGCTCTCGCAAGCTGGGTAATGCAGCATTCCTCTGTCAGTCAAACAGTGGCAGAGCAAACACCCTCCCTGCTTAGGATTTTCCTCTGCTTGAGGGCCTTGGCTTGTGTCGTACATGGGTAAGGCCACTCACAGGTTACGTTTTCCTGAACAGACTGTCCACTTGAATGTGCAGCTCCTTCTAGAGTGGTCAAGTGGGGCTCGTGGTCCCCACAGTGGCACCCCTTGAGCAACATAGGAGAAAGGGTTTGAGCAACCTCCTGTTCATCTGTGTCAAGCCTTGATTGAGTAAGGGTTGTCATATGACTGCAGCCCACATACATGAAAACAGCATTCCCACCACTGTGGGTGAAGTCAGACCAGTACAACTACCAGCAAGAAGATAAAATATTTGGTCTTAGGGCAGAATGACTGGTGCTTGAAAATGGGCAATTTCTATCAGGCTTACATGTTAACTCTTTCTGTTCATTTGCATATTCATTTTGAAATTTTCTTCAACAAGGCTATGTTCCATGACCTATTTTTCCCAGAGATTAATGTTTGGCAACTCTTTGTAAATACACATCATCTGTTTACTAACACAAGAATGTAAAATGTACTTTCTCTGTATTAAAATAGATGACTTTAATAGCAGAGCAGCTTGTGTTTGAAGGTCAGACTTTGGCATGGAAGTAGTTCATGCTGAGAGGCAGCACCTTGGCATACTCTGACAAAAACAGGCAGTGACTGGACCGAGCTACAAGCCTTCAGAAATCACATTGCATACAGTTGTGTTTAAAGAGACAGCAGAAAGGATGTAGATGCATATGTGACTAATTCAGTTGAGTCCTCAGCATTCCACTGGGGAGCATTGGGAGGAAGGCTGTGCTGATATTCTTAGTCAGTTCAAAGGGTAGGAGTGTGCAGGACAGTGCAGTTATGGAATAGCTTAGGAGGCAACAAGAGTTAGCCCATGTATGGAAGATGTGAATACAGCAAGGCCCTGTCTTGCACAAGACTGTTGGTTTCATTTAAATGCTGGAGACAAGTTTAGAGTTCAGAGGGTTTTAACTTTTGTCTTGTGTTTTTGTAGATGTAGTTTCATTCCCACAGTTTATTGTGGACTATCATTTGTATTTCTGATTATCCAAATTAACATTAGGAGGTGTAGAAAGCTCATCTCACAACTACTGTCTCATTTTGGCTGCTAGGAGAATGTAATTTACTTAATCCGTTCATCTGCAGCAGCAGCCTGGAACATGGAATTTGCCTGTGTGACTTTTTTTTTTTGTTAGGAACTGCCAGGTTCACAGATTGCTGTCACTTTAAATCAAGTTAGATTATATTTAATTAAAGCAGCTTACCTGTCGTCCATACTAATTACCCTAGTTCATCTTAACTATATGCACTTCTGTTTCCTTAAAGTTTCACAATTTTTTACAAATATAGGAATTCTTAAAATTAATTAATCTAAGGACCAGATTCAAATTCCAATTAGATAAGCACATTCCATTAGATATGGAGGTAGGAATAAAAATACAGGATGGGTATGCCAACCATCTTCTAGTTGCAGTAATGTTTTATCTATCTCATTTGTAAGATATAACAAATGATGTACCACTCTTGCAGTGTGTTGTTTCATTTTCTGAACAAGACCTCTACACATCATGCTGCAGGGAACAGCACCATGTTCTAAAACTAGAGCCAGCATGGTTCTGCAGTATAAATTCTATGGACATAAATGGAAAGTAGCAGAATATGGTTTATCATTTAATCACATTTGCTCTTAAATTCTGTTTTTTTCCAATACTTCCTTTTTTTTTTTGTTCTTACAACTTAGCCTGTTTTAGATCCCTACTAATACTATTCTGTCTGCTGTCACATTTAAGTAACTGCAAACAATAGCTCTGCATTGTTGCTTCCTTAATAACAAAGCTGTAGTTGTGATTGATTTCCCTTTTAAAAAGGCACAAATCATTTTGGTTCAGCTCAGTAACTTAGTCGTAAGTTACTACAAGTTGGTTTTCAGCACAGTTTGTTCTACTTAGTCATGAAGATATGATGCTCTGTGCTTTCATAGACTTGTATGCCAAAATTAACCTGTGTTAAGGCAAAGAATATAGAACATACAGTCTTCTATCACTGGCTGATCTAAGGATCTCAGTTACTATGAAGGTAGAAAAAAGTGAAGTATTTCAAATGAATCAAACTATGCAGATAGCTTTTATCACAAGGTACAGCAACACCATGCAGTACAGTGACTCCAAAATAGCACTGAGAAAAGTTGCTTTGGAGCCAAAATAATATTGCTGTGTTGGCACCATGCAACCCTCTGACTAATTATCCTTGTTAGCTGTATACTACATTCTGCAAGAAAGGGTTGACTTATTCACTAAAATATGAGAGAAAATTAATGACTGTGGATCCTAAGAAGGGAGCGACTCCTCCATCCCTGTATTCTTTATGTACTAACACAGGCAGCTCTGGGCTGAGTGCTCTTTTTTTCACTCCACTCCTAAATATTTGTAGGATATGTCTGTATTCATCCAGATCTAGATAGGAGGTGAATTTCTTGATCATCACTATCTAATATACCTTGCCTCACATCATAGCGTGGTGTTGGTATGCATGCATTTGGGGTTTTTTTTGGATGAAAAACAGAAAGGTAACTCCAGGAACTCACGTAATGTGCTCCAAATGTTTGTAAGGGTTGAGCTCAATCGAAGATAAAATTTCCCTGAAAAACATATGGCACAGACACTGGGTACTTGGCACCATCTATTTTGCTCTACAGTTTTGCTCCCACTAGCCCAGACAGTAGCAAAAGTCTTCCCAGGCAGTGTGCAAGAGCCAGGAGTTGGACCTGATGATCCTTGTGGGTCCCTTCCAATTTGGCATATTCTGTGATTCTATGAGGGGCCTGGATAACTAAGCCAAACCTGAAAGTTCTCCTGAGAGACAGGATCACTGCTGCTTGCAAGGGGTACTCAGGAGGTTATTTGGGCCAATCTCTCTCCTGAACTGCTGTCAACAGAAACTTGGTCAACCATGTAGCTGAGTCTTGAAGAACTCTAGGAACAGAGGAGCTTCTCCTTGGGTCCAAACTGAACTTTCCAAGCTGTAATATGTTGTTGTTGCCACAAAGAGCTTGGCTCCATCATCTTTGTAAATGCCTTAGAAGTAGTTGTAGGCTGTGGTTAGGTCCCTCTTGCTTGTCTAGACAAGTCCAGATCCCTCAATCTCTCCTTGTAGGCCAGGTGCTTTCGGCCTCTTATCTCAGTAGCCTCTCCAGTTTCCTCCCTATCCTCCTGATTTGGGGTGCCCAGAGCTGGGAATAGCACTCTTGGTGCAGCCTCTTCAGTATCAAGGAGAGGATTGTAATAACTTCCTGAGAGGAAGTGAGAAGAGCAGAAGAGAGGCCACACTCACCCAAATGTAGCCCAGGGGAGGGTCTCTTACTTGCAGTGTTCAAATTGGATTATAAAAGCTCTGCACTTCAGATTTAGGATCTTGCCTTAAGTGGCATGCAGACAGTGAATTAGAAAGCTTGTGGTGGAGAAAGGACTTTAATGCTTCTTGGACCATTGTCTTTGGAACACATAAGCATAGTTAGTATATTTTAAAACATGAAGTCCAAAATACATAAGATCATACTCTCACACTTAGAGAGGATATTTTGTGAAAACTACTACATCTTTGACTTTTTTCTCCATCAAAAGTTTGGGAAGTAGGAACTGCCGTAATTCAGATAAGTTGGATTAAACTCCTGACTGTACTTTAGAGCATAGGCAATATAGCATTTTTTACCTTAATGAAAATTTCACAAGAACTAATTCTCTGGAGGTGTTCAGGATTGCTTTCTGTTATGAAAATAAATGATAATTATACCACACATTTATGTAATATTTCAAATATTTATTTAAATAGTAAGAAGGATATTATTAATTTGGGGTAATAAATTATATTACAGATTTCACCATCTCCTAGAATTTCCAAAATAAAAAACATTGTAAATCTGTGACCATGATGTTATGAACAGACCTCTGCCTGGGATATATCAGCTGTGTCTTTGGTTGTGGCTCTAAACCATTGTTATATTTGCATACATGTCTCTCATTTACAACAATATGGGAAATGTCAAATCAGTTTTAATCTGTTGTTTTGTTTCAGTTCAGTTACACAAATAATGCATTAACTGCAGTAGATGTTCTCCATCATTCATAACACTTCATTTTTCATCACAAGGCACTCAGAGCTAGCGGTTTACAACGGTTGAGTTTTATTTTTGAAAATAACTCAGCAACAGTGCCATCCCTGTTTGATCTCAACTAAGTTGACACTGATTACAATTTAGCAAAATCCATCACATATCTTAGTCTTGTTCTGAAGGAGAACAAAATTTATTATCTATACAAGATTTCATTACTAACCAAATTCACTTCACATCTGACAGTATGTACAAGTTGATATGTTTTATATAAATGTGTTCAGATTACCTTGGACAGACTGAATAATAAATTTTTATGTCATTGCCATATTGTACTTCATTATCAAAACATCATTTTGCATGGAAAGAATAACATGATATCAGAACTGTGCATTTAGTATTATAGGAGGAATCACCTGGGCTAAAAGATCCTATATATAATGTTATTAATGAGAAATAATACTTTTAAGGTACTACCAGGTTAAAGATGATGAAGAAACTGATGGTGTTTGAAATAATGTAATTAATTCATGTTATTGATTTATTTCCAAGTATTGAGATCTCTTTCATCTTTGGTATATCTCTCTGGTCCAAATTTGTAAAATTTAGCTTTCTGAAAATTAAACAGAAGACAGATCAATAAAGAAATTCTGACTTCTGAATCACAAAATTAATTCAGCTGTGTTGTATTGAAATATGCTGCAATATTAAGATGTGTATGAAGCATAATTTTGACAAATGTAAACACATTTATGTGTTTTAATGTGTGTTGTTGCACATGGAAACACTTCATTTCATACAACATACGGTTTGTGGACTAAATCCAGCACTTGATTTTCATTAATGCTCTGTGCATATATATGTTAAGGGCTCTTTTTATGTGATAAATCTATAACCCTAACTAAAAGAAGAGAGTTTGTATGAATATTGTTAATAAGATCTTTTTCCCTAACACAGATACAATAGCAGAAAGGAGTGCCCTAAGAGAACACGTGTATCCTAAGCTGAGAGAATTCTGCAGAGAAAACTATGGCCTGGAGTTTCAGGTAGGTTTTGTTGTATTGAATCTTGCATTACTTTTTCTTGAAATTAACTCTATTTAAAACATAATATTTACAAATATATTTGGTGAAATCAAATATTTAAAAAACTTAATTTCACAGAATCTGATGTAGAATGGTTGGGGTTGGAATGGACCACTGGAGGTTATCTAGTTCAGTCCCCTTCTAAAGCAGGTTGCACGGGACTGCGTCCAGACAGGTTTTGAATATCTCTATAGAAGGAGATTCCACAATCTCTGTGGGCAATCGCTTCTAATGCTCTGTCACCCTCAGAAGAAAGAAATCCTTATATTCAGGTGGAATTTTCTGTGTACCAGTTTCTTCATATTGGTTCTTGTCCTATTGCTTGGCACCACCAAGAGCCTGGTTCTATCCTCTTGATGCCTGCCTTTCAGCTATTTGTATGCTTGGATAAGACCCCCTCTCATTCATCTGTTTTCCAGGCTAAGCAAGCCTAGCTCTCTCAGCCTTTGATGCACTTGAATTATTTTACAAGCAAATTTAAGGTAAATTCTCAACAGATGAAAAAAACAGTTTTACAGTGCAACATTGCATTGGTAGTAAAAGCAATATGACAACCAACAGATTACAAACTTAATGAAGCCACCTCTATTTTAGATATTCAAAGTATATAAGAAAAAGTAGTGTTACATCTGAATTCCTCTGTTGCGCTTCTAGAGACCTGTGCAGGTTTAGAGTAAACCAGCAGGAGAAATGGACCCACCACAAGAGAGATTTTAAGTCAGAGTTACAATTTAATGAAAGATATTACCATAAATTCACTAACACAAAAAGAAAGACTGCTTCCACCTCACCAGAACCCAACAGTATAACCCAGTGTCCCAGGGCACAAGCCCGAAGGGGTTTGTTAGCCCTGGTGCTGGGACTCACATGGTTCCCCCGAGTCCTAAGCAAAAAGAAGTGAAGAACCTGTTGGTGTAGATGATGGCTGTGGTCTGGTCAGGAGTGATGGTCATAGTCCGGTCGAGAGTGGTGGTTTCCTCCTGTCAAGGTCCTGCTGCTCCTCTGGATCCGATGAGAGGGTGCTCAAGGCCTTCTGAACCCCGTTTATGTACCCTCAGGGAGCACCCAGTCCCTCCCCCAGGGTGGGGACTCATGGTGAGTTAATGGGTGATTAACTCTGTGAGTCATGGGGTATTGTTGAACCGTTGATGGCCCATTAGCAGCCACGCCCCCTCAGGCCGGGTGTGAGGGTGCTAACAACTTCCTGGATAACTGCTGCAAATGGTCCATTGTTCTTGGGGAATGAATAGAGAGTGTAGAATACATAGCTTTAATCACCCCCACACAGTGATAACTGGTCCCTCCTGCTGAACTAGGACAAGACCATACTTAAGTTCCACTGTAATGTGGAAAATAATTTAACAAGGTGAATACTAAAACTGATCACCAAAATGAACTGAATGTAGAACATTTCTATTGTGGTTGTATACTATGGAATTTACTTCCTTTAATATCAATTGTAACATTTCCATAGCTTCATTCAGTTCATATTTTCCTTTGTGAGAGACACAGATCCATACGCATCGGTGGCAAGAGCCAATTGGTAATGAAGACAGTTGCATTTGACTTAAAACACGTGTTTGGCATCGCTGTTAAAGTCACTGATACTTTAAGCCAGCTGTATCCTAATTAACAGTCCCTTGGATATCAGCAGGCCTGGAACTGTCTCTCTGCTAAGAGAAACAAATACAACTTGCAATATTGTAAAAACACTGTTCAGTTTTCCAAAAATTCTGGCTCTACATCCTCAAGCCTTCCTCACATCCTTAGTGACCCCACTCCTAATTCCAGAGTGCAGCTTACTTGGGAACAGCTAATGCCTTTTATGCAACATCCTGTTCCTCCCAGTGTATTATTCTTGATGTACATGCAGCTGGTTTTTAATCAAAATAACAAGTTCTTAAATTAGGATATTTGGTTTTAATTCCCTGAGTCACAGTGAAGTTGCTGAATCTGCATGGTAGTAAATTCCAAAGTGATTTTTGATTATGCCTATAAAAGAATTTCATCTGAAGGTCCTAGCTCATCAGCTGATTGGGAAGTCCCAGCTGCAGTTGTACATGAAAGGAATAGCAAAAGATATTTAAATAATATTTTTCTTCTATTACTACCATGTGATATTCATGGATAATATCAACCCTTTATTTCTCAGTCATCTTTGAGGAGGCATCTCAGTGGCAGGAGAGAAATGTCTCGTCCAAGTAGATCATAATCCACCGAGTTCTTTGTGAGAGAAAACATGTCTTTCTTCAAATGGATTGTAATGTATCTCTAGAGGAGGAATAATTAAGTTTATTTGAGTTGAAATTCATGGAAGCAAATTATTTTATTATATAGTTTCAACACCAGGAGCATCTTTATGTGATACAAGGTCTGAGAGGCAGCTCCACTGACATAGTTCTGAAAACAGCTAGAAAGCTGTCACATTTCTGTGGAAGCAAAGTAGAAAAATGTGCAAAAATTACTAAGGGAAAATAGTAAAGCCTTTTGAAAGGGGCTTTGAGGTAGACTAACAAAACATTTTTTTAGTGCAGTAGTATCAATAAATTATTATGTACTTTCAGATACAGGGATAAATTTATATTTCTCTGTACAGAGCAAAACACATAACTCTTTATCCTGATATATAATCTTTGCTGACCAAACAAGGACTACCTAGCATGTGACTACCACAAAATACACTATTCAAGACACCCTCTACCTGATAAATCATGACCCAAGTGAAATGCATTTTAGTGCATGTATTACTCCAGCTTTTCTTGAGTCATCTGGCTGCACTCAAAAGTGTTTCAGTTGTTGTAAAGCATGGGATCTGTCAGGCATCATCAGTTTGGTGGGAGAACATAATCACCATATATATGGAAGCAGAACTGACTATATTCAATCACACTATGAATTTTTTTGCTCAATAGACTTTTCATTGAATCAGAAAATATTTCTGAAAAAACAGATATTGGTGAAGACAGAAAGCAAGCAATCTGAGAAAAAAAGCTTACAGAGCGCATGGTTTGACCTGAAATACAGTAATTTTATAGGGAAGAATGGAAAGAGTAAAGAAAGTAGTTGCAATTGAAAATTTTGGGAAGATAGCTAATCATAGTTAACTTGCAGCATACTTTTTTCTTCTTCAGAACAGTAAACTTGAATTGTTTCAAATAATTTTCACCAGGGGATATATATGCTGGAAGAAAAGTGGCATTTGACATGAATGAAATTTTTAGTGCCTTTTTTAAACTCTTGGAAGTGATAAAATTATTTCATCTCCTTAGAAAAATCTGTGAAACTGTAAGATTGGTAGGGCAGAAGCTAAAGTAGGCAAAAGGAAACACTGAATTATGGACGAAAAGTCTCTTGTTAGGTGACTAGTGTGGAACTGAGCTAGAGCAGTGACAGTCCACTGTGTGTAAGTAGCTCTCGCACGGGGCACTGGTTACCATATCACCTTGGCAGCCTTACTGATAGTCACAGTTTTTCCAAATATGAGTAAAAAAAAATGAGTAAAATAAATCCTATTTATTTTAGTTAGTATGAAGAATAACTGATGAGACCTTAATTTTGAAATTCTTGATGTCTTCAGAGGTTTGATGAGTAAAATATTTACTCTTGAAGGACAAAATTGTAACACATTAAGATACTATGTGCCAAAATTTGTTTAGCCCATAAAAATAGCACACAGAAGGCAGCCACTAAGCCCCTACAAATATCTGGTATTCCAGGGAATTCCCTCTTCACATTTACAGAATTAATGTGATTTCTGAACAGTTAATTAAAATAGAAATTGCTTTTACCTTTCAGAAGAACTTGAGCAGCAAATAAATTCATTCAACCAGTAATTCAAATATTTTTCACTGTGTACTAAAATCTGCATGCAAAGGATTTTATGACTAGAAGATTTAAACTTTATCATACATCATGCAAGTAATCAGAAGATGAATACAATGTGAAGTTCAATAATAAAGTTGTATTGAATTGATAAATAACAGAAAGGAGAGAGGAAAAAAGAGAGCACCTTTTCCCTAATGAGACTAAAAGAAAAAGAATTCACTGCAAATAAGGGAAATAAAATAAGAAGGCTGTTTGAAAAGCAGTTCTGTACTGCAGAAGACGCATGTCCCAGCAAAATTTTGGAACACAGTTTCTGTAAAAAAAGAAAGATATTGAGTGTATTGTCTTGGCAGTGTAAGCCACAATGCGTTCTGTACCTTGGGTTTCTTCACTTATCATCATTCACACAGGACACTTCCTCTCGTGCTTAGCAACAATGTGTCTGCTCCAGCAAACACCCCAAACTTCTCTGGCAGAAATGACCGACAAAACAGTTGGCAGAGAAATTACACATAGGCATAAATAGGTCTAGGATTTGGTCTTAAACCGTGGTACTTACTGGTATGAGAAATTTTCCAAGGAGATTAACCAGCCATAAAGTGGTGAATTTTACATCAATACATTATTAGCTCTTAAATTAGGTTTTCAGGCTAATTTTATGATCTGTTTAGATAGCAGTTAGTTTTATGATTCTGTTTCTTACAGAAATAGCAGAGTGCTTCCACAATACAAAAAATACAGCAATAAATAATACTGTAATATATTCATGCCTTAATACAATTTTGATATTTTTTTTAACTATCCATTTGGACTTTTTTATTCAAGTTACATACAAGATGTTAAGAATCAAGAGTAGCTTAAATTAAAAGTTATGGCATGTGCCATAACTTTTGTTCTGAAACAAACTCATACATATGATCCCTATTCTTTTAAATTCAATTTTCCACAGTAAGAATTCAGCCTTTTAGTTAAAAATGTGTAGTGAAATCACATTTTGTCACTTAATTTCTTCATATAAATTTAACATCCATATTCCAGTTTCTCCTAGGAGTTTGTGTGGAACTAATTAGCTTCACAAAACTCAGTCTGTAGCTACAGATGAAAGGCTGGACAGCAAGTTGTCTGCCACTGCATATCTATACAGTCTCTGCTTCCAAAGTACAAAGATCAACTAACAAAGGAAGTATGATATTACAGAACCATACCTATTTTTTCTTTTGAGCCATATGCATAGGATGAGTTTATATCCTGTGGATTCAAGTGATACAAGGTGTCAAGTCGTGGTCTTGACTGTGATCCACAGTGAAACTTCCATTAATTTTCATGGAGCTAGGATTTTTTCAATGCTTTTGTCATTATTCTTACTTATCCATTATACGGAATCTAGTAGCAAATAAAGACTACATCAAATCAAGATCTTGTCATGCTAATCTCTGCACAGAAATATGACAATGAAATGAAACACTGGCGCAGGAGGACTATATGGGAGGGAAAGTAAAAAGGATTGAATGCTCGTTTACCTGAGGAAAGCCTGCCAGCCTGTGTAAGGACTGAATATAAACCTCATTGCTTCATACTGCACTGCAGAGCAATGCTTAGCAGTGCACAGAATGTTGACAAAGCTAAGTTTTAATTTGATCTGTAGAAAGGGCACATGAGAAGTAAATATGTTGCATGCTCTTTTCCAGGTCATAGACTTATACTGGGGAGTTGAAGCAGATGAATGGGACAGTCCAGAGCTGCAAAAGACTCGTATGAAGCTGTTAGAAGATTGCTTGAAAAATTCTGCAGGTCCATGTTTTGTTGTGGGTATAAAAATAATGTTTTACTTTACAACAAAAATATAATGTTACCTATCCTAACATACATGATTCAGTAAAAAATGCATGATTTTCTTCTTTCTAAAATATCTTATATTCCTTGCTATACTTTTGCTATACTGCATCCAAATGTTTCCCTATACAGCTCTGTAGATGAACAGTGATTACTCAGTATTAGTGGAGAGGAAAGAAGGATCTTTTATGATCAGTCCCCATAACAAGAGGAGTATGACTGTACTACTATTGCAAGAGAATTATGGACAACTTAAGGAGGCCACAATTAATTCTTGATACTTCTCACACATGCACTGTCGGCTGGCCTAGAAAGATTTATGAAAAACCAGCATGATCTGCCCTGATCCGTGTTTGCTGTTTTGTGTCATAAACCCACAAGAAGTTAGGATGCCAAGTATTAGAGAGTGAAAAGACTGGAAGTCACTGGCAACCTGAGGAGACTTTGAGTCTGTGGTATACTGATATCCGACTGATTGTTGTCTCCATGGTCCCTTGTTAGACTTCAATGATAAACAGTCTTAAGACTATGCCTTTGCTATTCCAAATTTTATTTTCTACAATATATTTGCTAAGAAAATAACTTAGGAAAAGTATTTTTCTCCTCTCCTACGTAAACATAGCTCAGTGATCTGTAATTCTTAGACTTGTCATAAGACAGAGAAAGTTCTGAAAAAAACCTGCAAGTCCTTGATTATTTTTTTAAGGGAAGAATATTAAAGATTTAGTGAACTGAAACCACAGAATCCCATGGGGTTGGAAAGGATACAAAACACTGCCTGCTATGCAGGCTGAAGATCACATCTTTCCATGCCAAAGATTAGACAAAGAGCAAGCTGTAGGATGTGTCATTCTGTACTTTTTCACACCCTTAAAACCATCTCTGGCTCTTATTCATACACCTGTTTGCCTTACTTTGTTATTTAGCTTCAGAGGCCTGGGCAACAAGGCCTGTCCTCAGTTTAACCATGAGAGCCCAGAGCTTGGAGTACTGAATCTGGGCTGTGTTTGATGCTGTCATGACACTGTTTCTCACAAGTGCACACTGGCCCAGATCTCTAGAGAGGCTGGGTGTCTTTCATCTTATGTGACTAAATTTAGTTTTCTCAGTTTATTTTTCTACTTTTTATCTTTCCTTGATGAAAAAAAGAGTTAGAATAGAAAGGCATAGCATTTTTTCTGTAGCAGCACCCACTGTCCTTAGATATGGATGTTGTAAAATCTCTCACAGTGAAGGAAACCTTGTCATGAAGCATTGCTGCATATTTTAGTGGCTCAGAATCTTGAAGCTTTTAAGAACTGCCTGCCTGGTATTGTTACTAAGGAAAGAAATCAAGCCAAATCAGATTTTTTAAATAGAACAGAACAGTAGCAAAGAGATTGCAGCGAGCCAATGATTTCAATATTTATTTCACATTTTCCAAGTATGGGCCAAAGTAACAGCTCTCCCAATGACTGGCAAAACTACAGAGACTGGTTTATGCACATTTGTTTTTTTGCTCTGCTGTACCATAGTGAGATGGGGTTTATTTCATTTACAATACAAATTGAAGATGATTCTACTCCAACAAGACATAATTAGTTTTAATTTATAGTAACATAATTAAAACCTGACTTTGGCACTGCAGGCTTTGGGCGACTTCCCATTTCTTGAAAAAGTTCTATAAAATGTGCTACTGCCATTCAGCTGGGTATTTTTTTGTACTTATCAATTATGGTTTTTTGAATTGAGACACAGAACTGGGATTAAATTGGACTATTCAGAATTAACTACTAGGTATGAATTGATTTTAGAAAGTGTTTCTTTATGGCACTTCGTGCCTGCATTGTGATATCGGATGGAGAGAAAATGAAATTCAGTTCTTAAATTAGTGCAGTGTGTAAGTTGGAAGTTCCCAGCTTTTCTGCAGATATGAAGCAACAAAATCCAAATTAACACATATTCATAAACATAAAGGAAAAAGCAGTTCTGAAAAAAATGCATAAGTAATTTCCTATGAACACCATCTTTGAGAATGTACAGTCCCCCTCTTACCTTCTACCTAAGCTCTATTAACACTTGCTTCAGTTAACTGAAAGGTGAATCGTTTGGGTTTTTTGTTAGGTTGGGGTTTTCATTTGGGGGTTTTTCTGCTTTGTAAAATCAGTGCCTATTACCTGTGATCATTTAAATACTAATAGCCTTTACTGTAGGTAAATACGCCATGCTATTTTTGATCTACAGAGTAATTTATCAAGATACATTTATGAGGTGAAAGGTACTATTTCTGTGGGGAAAATACTTTTCATACAAATTTTATGCAGAAATCACAATAGTTTTCTCTGGAATCTACATGAGGAGATTGAAATGCAGTGTATATATTAAATTGTGAACTACTTAAATTCTGCATTGCACAATGATACCAAAGAAAAGATGCTTTCAGTGCATGACTGGAACCTCTACATTTTGATGGGTTATGTTTCTAGTAAATTTGCAAGAGATGGAAACACAGACAGGATGTTAGTGACAATAAAGGTTATTTTATGAT
The DNA here is from genome assembly GCA_013396655.1 of Campylorhamphus procurvoides. Taxonomy (NCBI): domain Eukaryota; kingdom Metazoa; phylum Chordata; class Aves; order Passeriformes; family Dendrocolaptidae; genus Campylorhamphus; species Campylorhamphus procurvoides. The sequence goes on from WBMV01004764.1 coordinate 117,259, forward strand.
CCCACAACTAGCACTGATCATGAACAGGATTCATATATTACAGATCTAGTGTTGACACCTTTTACAGTGAATAGAAAGATATAGATACCTCCAATAATACCTGCATCATCTCCTGGATAACTGTTTTTCCTTTAACAGCAAGGAGACACTATACTGCTAATTTAGGAACTCAAATACAGTGCTTGATATCAATTGAGGCCTTGAAGTATTTAGGGTGTCATTAGTCTATAGTAATTATTCGCAGAATAAGTTTGCTGACCTTTTACTGAAACTCCCTAACTAATACTCTAGTACTGACCTGCTGTTGTTTATGCCCTAGTACAGGTGACAAAACTGTCAGGCTTCTCTGCACTTCAAACACACCCTTCAAGCTATAACGTGGGTGCTCTCTTCATCTGCGTGGCACCACGCAACCTCTGCCTGAACTTCTGTCCTTGTATGATTATGTCCTGGAAGATTGTAAAATGAAAAAGAGAAATGGAAATGAAATGTTAGTCTGTTACCTGTCAAAGTTTGCTCAATTAAATGTTTGGTATTTTACAAACTTTAGGGATTCTCTCCATCCCATCATTCAAATCACCTGGTCCAAAGAATACTAAAAACATTTTCTACCTACTCTGAACAGCCATTGTAATTTACATTATCCCTCTCAAATTACTGTCAGCTTGTTAATTTCAGCATTGGTGAACCTGGTAAAGGTGTCCATAACAAGTTATCTTCCTTGTTTGCCAATGGACAACAGGGCTGACCCTTTGAAGGTGACCTCTTAGAAATATGTGAAACACCAAATATTTTGAAATGGGTCTCCCCCTGTCATCAAGAATTTCAGCATCTAAAGAACTTGAGCACTTGCATTCACTGGACTGCTGAGATATTTCTGCAGAGTATTTCTATAGCTCTGTTTTCCACAGATCAGCTCTCAGTCCAGGGCGAGGGCAGAAAAGATAGTGATGGACAGGCCTGAATTCATGACCAACACATGTGTCCCTTCCTGAACAGTCCCTGGGGAAGCATAAAACTCCACTTTCACAGAGCTAAAGACCTAGCATCATAAATCTGCAGTTCCAGTACAATTTTAAAAGAATATTAGCAATTTACAATATTTAGCATGTCCTCAAATCACCCTGAATTTGAAGAGGAAGTATGGTAAATTGAGAAGTGAAATGTTTTTGCTGTCTGTATTTTTTGTTCCTACAGTATAATGCATGCTTTAATCATCTCATGAAGTACACTGCTACACTCTCTCTCTGCTTAGTACAAATGGTTGATAATTAATTTTGAGTGCATTCCAGCTCAGAGAAAATTCCAAATTACATTATTCTAGCTCTGCTGAATCTCCTCAACTCCCATCTCAGTTCTGATGTTACTTTAGGGTTTATTTCTAATGTGAAAACTAAATACATACAGGTTCTGGAGTGCCTGAATTATATTTTGCTATTGTTGTCCTGGGAAAATTGCCACACATTTTTAAGTTAGGGAGGCTAAAGTCAGTCAAATGTATCAATAGTAAAACATCTAGTTAGGGGGAATGCTAAGCACCCAGTGCTTTTTGGGAATTCAGCAGAAGCTACCTGCGCTTGGGCAATGCAGTATTTAATTTTCCTCAGTTTTTAAGTGAATGGGGAGAAATAGTTGGAGCCAGACATGACACAACAGTCTACCTCTTCCAATAAAGTACATTCCAAGAAGGCAATATCAACTATGAATTTTCTTCTTACTCCACATCTGATTCAAAACCCATCCAAATAAGGTCTCCCTTTAACATAAGTGAGCTTGGGGTCATACAGCATAGCAGGAATGGCTCCATAGGACTTGTTGGCATTGATCTGGAGTAAAGTCTATGTCTGCAGGCATTAATTCTGTTTTATGTGGACTTGGCCAAGAGGAAAGATTTTTCTGTGAATGTAAAAGTAGAGCTTTGCCTCGTTTTTGAAACCTTTCATAACAAATACAGTGATACATTTTAAAGACAAGATATTCAACTTTCCCCTCAACAAGCTCTGGTCTTCTTTCACAGCCTCCAGACTAAGAGCTAAAGGGTGTCTGTCCCTTTCCATGTAGTTTGCCTCTGAACGGATATACACAGAAAGTGAAATCAAGAGTGGAGGGATATTATATGATTAAGCTATTGTAAGTAGTTTCATCTGCTTTAGGGATGGGAATGTATTTTCCTGTGAATCATCTCTGATTCTCTAAATCTAAAATATTCATTTTTCAAAAGTGGTCCATTGAAAATAGGTACAAGATTCATCAAACAGCTTTTGCACGGAACACAGAAACTGCATGGGGGTTTATGTAGTCTTAAAATAGCTTTCATTTTCAGTCAGAAAACTGACTGCACATATTTTCTGCTAAGTCACTGTACTTCTTTTTCTTGGCAGAAATATATGCTTTTGGTGCTGCATTCCAGAAAGATTAAGTATTATATTTAATATGAATGACCATATTAGTGAGGCCAAGACTAACATGAAGTCACATTTTCATCATTCTGTTATGTGTAGAGGAAGAAATAGCCTGCATGACATTTAGTGTCTTTTGACCATCAAGAGCTTTACTAAACCATCTTCTGAAGTAGTGTTGTAATCAGCTAGACGTAATGATTTACCCCACAAGTGAAACTGTAAATCAAAAATCCAACATCAGCTCTTCTGCAGAAATGAGGGGGATGGAGGGGATTCTAAACCTTGCAATGCTACTTCTGTGTAAAGAAACAGGATACTTTACAATATTTAGCAGGCAGTTGGTAAATTCCAAGAGATATATTAATAGTGTTTCTTGTACCTAACATATATACCTTCCCTTTTCTCAGATACAGAGATCCACTTCAGAGATCCTTTGGTTCTTTAATAACAGACCCAAGTTTGGTGATGTGAATTGGCTGTAAAGATTGCTGACACTCTGAACACCTTAAGTAATGCTGGTTTTGATAAGCTATAACCTTTGTCAAGTGCCTAAGGTGTTTGGTTTATGGAGACAAGGAAAGCTTTAATCTCAATTATCACAGTGATTGCCTTAGTCTTTTTCCTTCAGTTCAGCTTCTTTGAAGATCCCTTCCACATTTTCACATTCTCCCCTTACTTGTTACTGCAGTTTAGATTTTTAGCTTCTTTTCATAGGAAATAGTTCTTTTTATTCTGCAACTATGCTACTGTCCTCCTTATCCTCCTCCAAACACATAATTTAATAAACAGTAAAAAGGATTCTTTCCCTCCAAGTATGTGAAAAGTAGGGAATACAAGCAAATCATTTAAAAACATTAAAAAGGGACCAGTACTTCTACGTAATTCTTAAGTTCACCAGGCCATCGTACTGCTAGCATTGTTAGGGAAGGAAATATTATACTCTTCCTATGGAAGGAATTTTCTAATAATTTCATCTTTGAAGAACTAGATTGATAAGGTAGCTGTTCAGAGAGTACCAGCCACCAACTGACCCAAATTAACAAGCCCTAAAGCTAATGCCAGATGACTTGGAACAAATAATGTTTTGCTATAATTATCACGTAAAGATACAAAAAGCATAAATAAAAGTCATCAAAATCAAGGAACTAGTCAAAATAGGACATTCCATGTCTACTTGCAAAGCAGAGTTGATGTTATGTTCTGGCACTTGTTTTGCATACTGTGATAAAGTCTAATTTCTGAGTGCATTATAAACTGCTAGAACTAATGTCACTTACACTAGAACTGTGCCTCTGGGCCTTCATAAAACACTTTTATTAATGATGTTTTTATGTGCACACTACACAGTCACAGGTCATATCAGGCTCCCAGTGACTGTATTATTCTGTGTGATTTGCAAAATCATTTTCTTGACATTTAATTACAAAATCAGTTTTCATTTGTAGATTCAATATCAATCTGTTTAGCTCTCATAAGAGGGGGGAAAAAATAGAAAAAAATTGCAGTGAAGTGTCATGTCATGTTACAACTACCTTCAGTGTTCCTAAAGTCAGGAAGGGTGTTGAAAATTCCGTTATACCATCAGCAACCTCTCCCTCTGATAGTACTCATAATTAACACTTTCTAATACCTTCAGAGTGGCTACGTATGTTACTGAGAAACACAACTTAATTATGTTGCAAAAAAGCATAAATATATAGGCCTGTTTTCAGTAAACAGTGTATGTATATGCTTACAGTGGGATTGAGATAGGTTTTGAAGTCCTAAAAACCCCTCCCCAGCTGCTGCAACTTTGGAGGATACTACAGACTAAACGCATCTGTGTCAATCCCTTAAAGTGTCTGATTCAGCCCTTTTTGCCATGCTCAATTTTATCTCAATCTAAGCTCTTTGCTTCATCATTTATCACTTAAATACTATCCCAAAATGGAAATTTAGAAACTAAACAGCCTTTCTGATAAACACTAGCAAGATCATATTTCCCAGAAAATACAGATACAGCCCCTTGCATACGAAGCATACCAAAGAGGGCAGTAGGAATGCAGAGGAGTGTTAACTTTTAACTCTGTGGTTTGGTGTCCAGAAGCCCGTGCCCTGTCCTCCCAGTTGACAACACTGATAGGCTTAGATTATCTTCTTCCTTTTTGGCTCCCTGATACCTGTGTCCCTGGATGCTCAGTAAGGCACATTAAACAGCAATAATGGGAAAGCTTTTCTCCATTAGCCACACTTCACCTATGAGATGCAACACAGGATTTCAAGCCCTTTCACAGTTCTCTCTGTCTTGGATGAGTGTTGTGATTATTTTACAAAGCAAGGGAGGTTACAGCACCATGCCCTCTTCTAAAGGACAATATTGATCTACTTGCTGTTTCCAAGAAAGGTATGTTTCCCACTCACTGCAGGCAGGGCAGTTATTTCCACAGACAAGGTTATTGGCTTCAGTCTGGGCTGTGTGCTAGTCTTTTATTAAACATAACCCTTGTTGTTTGTTTTTCTACACAGTTCCACTATTGTAAAGTGTTACAGGACCTCTCAGAAAGCTGACAGAAATCTGGACTGCAGTAGGAATTACCTGCAAGGTCCTGAGATTTATGCAAAAGGAAAAATGTACATGTCTGTCAAGAAATCTCCACAATTCCAGAAACAGAACAAAGTGAGAATAATGCATTTGTCTGGAGGAGAATCAGACTGTGTGACCAGCTCAAATCTCTAGACAGAGGCAGGCAAAATCTTCTCCAGTCCTTCCTCTACCCTACCTTTATTCACAAACCTCTTTCTTAATTGTATTCTTTTTGACTGATTTTCTTGCCTGCATCTATGCTCAGGCTGATCAAAGAGCTGGCAATGATAAGCAATGAAAAGACAACAAAATTAACTAAGCCGGTGCTTTGTGATCATGTAGAAGACAGGAAGAACATGGAGGAAGACCACATTTTCTTAGCCAGGAAAAAGGAGAATTCTCATGAAGCAAAGTGTATCAGGGAAGTAGGTCATGAATTTCTTCTGAGGAAGCATGTTCACTCTGTAAGATGGACTGTGAGCTCCTACCCACTATGTCCTAAAATATTACTCATTGTTATTTCATATTTCCCTATCACTCGGGAAAAGTTTTGAGATTTAAAAATACTCACTGTGAGTGAAGGTCAGAGTTGAAGGAATTAGTACATTTACAGCTGGATTTGGCTGCTTGCTTTGATTTTCTGAAAGACAGGTCAAGCATCAAGAAATTCTACCATCATTTTATTCTTACACCTTATGTCAGTAACAGTACTCACAGCAAAAGAGTGCACCTCATCCTTCCAGTCAGTTTTCTTACAAAGTAGTTCAACAGCCCTTTTTAATTTGCATGGAACTGAAACAAGGACCTGTCTCAAGTTTCTGAAACTTATATAGCCCCCCCCAGGGTACTTCTGCAGTGCCTCCGTGAAAAAAAAATGAAAGAGAGAAATTGGGACACAGCTTTGTGAAACAACACACTACAATATTTCTCAAGACAATTAACATAAATATATATCCAGGCATGTGGAAAAACAATGTATTTCTCAGTACGGAAATGTTTTTATTATGCCTTCAGCTTCCTATTCACTTCAGTAATCTCAATTTAAAACTGTGTTTCTTATGTTTTGTGCAGTCAGCTGAAGTTCTAAAATTAAATCTTTTTACTCATAGGCTTCAACCAAAGGATTGAGGTATGGACACTGTTATTATCACCTTGGTATGGAGAAAAAGCAAATGAAAATGTTTGATACTGTTCTATCGTATATAATTTTTCCCTTAAAAACTAAACAGGAGAAACGAAGTAACAGTTCATCCCTGCTGGTATGTAAATACACAAGATCTTTCAAAACAGAAATATTTAAAATAAAATGCTTATTTTGCAAACCATCATTACACTCATTTTCTAGATAGACAGTCTGAGGCAGTGGCAAAAGCATCAGGAAGCTACAAGTTTCTGTACTGAGATGTAGTAAAAGTGGAAAGATTTAAGAGATCTGCAGCAGCTCTAATGTTCTGTCTGCTAAGCTGCATTGCTTTACAACTGCTGGCAGGAGTTGAAAAATTTTATTCTGAAAGCACTTTGACCTGTACATCCCAAAAATTACAGATTACAACATTTTTGTCCTTTTTGTCCTCTGTCATGTTTTTTTTTTATTTCTAATGGTACTATTTTCAGCAGCTTAATACCAAAGTTAATAACATAACTTTTCCTTTGATAGACAAGAAAAGCAGTCAAATGTATTTATTTCAGTATTATTCTCTGTGTGCTTGTATCTTATAAAATTCATGTTTCTACTCTAATAAACATTCAATTACTTATATAATGCTATGAATTTCTTATACAGAAAGGAGCTGCACTAGCAAGACCTTTGTTATGCTATTGTTACCCCATCATTCATACCCAGAAGTCTTATGAGTAGGGTTTATACCTGGTGACCACAGATTTGTCTTTCTTCCAGTTCAGGAGAGATTTTGAAACAGGACTCTTACTTCATTGTTGTGCTCCCTTATTACCCACTTTGCTGTAGATGATGGCCTGCTAGCTACACCCTGCTCCTCACCAGATTTTTGTGCCTCCTCTAGAGGCATGGCACAACAGCAGACTGGAATCTACTGTTGTGATCCCTACAAATCCCTACAATTTTCAGGCCAGAGTGTGAAGCATTTAACATATCTTCAATAATGTGAGATGCTCTTTCTCCTTATAGAGCTGTTCGATTTGAATTAGTGATCTTAGTTTAAGCTAACATTAATTTTGCAGGCTGAAATATAAGTCACTCAGGAGCTCATCACAAGGGGGCAAGGCTTTCCTCCTTCAGTAGTGAGCAGTTTCTGTAAGAACCACAGGTCTGAGAATTAGGATCAACAGCCTCCACTACCTGGTTTTAACAAACCATTGCAAACCTGTCCCAGCTCTGAATCCCTGTCCGGGCTTAATTCCCTGCGTTTAATCTCTATGTCACATGGGGACAGTAATACTTCCTAGTCCCTCATGGATCTTGCAAAAACATGGGTCTTGCAGAACCAAATTGCTTACGGGGCGCTTAAATCTGGACACACAGAAGAATATTAAGCGCCCCGTAAGCAATTTGGTTTTGCAAGAGGGTTTAATTCCTTCAAAGATAATTTCTCAAATGCTTATTCTTCAAAAAGCTGGCAATCCAGGACTGCTGTGAGAAGAGGCAGAGAGGACATATGTATGCACTTCAGGGTCACATGTGGAACTTCACAATACCAAGAAATAGAACTGATTCCATGAAACCCATTGGATCACATCTTTCCTGTGTTGATAGAATAGTAAAAAAGTTGTTCTACGAAGTTGAAAAGTTTCAGAAATTAGTTCACAAAACATTACAAATCAAATATCTTGGTTTGATAATATATCCTTTCTTTAAAAATACCCAAACAAATTAATTAAACCAATTAGTAATTTATATAACTTGCTGTTATTTGGCAGCTTGTTTGCTATTAAAATACTAGATATCTTAGTTGGAATTGAGCATATTTAAAATTTCAATTTTTTCCATTTTAATACAAGGTATGGTATTAGGGTTCATGAACATTTCAGTGATGATGTCTGAACTAATTACATGACTTGCACTGTGAGTCCCTCATATCTCAAGATCAAATTCTAATCTTCTTTGTTTCCTACTTTTGGTCATTACTGTGACTGTGCCTATAATGTTAATATTTTTTCACATCAAGAATAATAGAGTGAAAAATATTTCCCCTCTTGATCTAAACAGTAGTTTTTAAGCTTTGTTTAATAGTGACTTCAGCCTCAGGCTCAACAAAACATCCCAGGAAGTGTTCAAAGCCCCGTTGGACAGAGTTCTGAGCAGTGGAATGTGTCCTAGCCTATGGCAGGGGGTTTGGGATCTTTAAGGTGCCTTCCAGCCCAAACCATTCTAAGATTCTGTGATCTTATGAAAGCTAACAAGGCTAATGCTTAGGTTGTTCTATATTAATTCTGTGAAGTTTTGTTAAATACAAATGGTTACTGAGAGTTTTATACATGTTTGTCAGGCTGGTAGCTTTATACAGTTCAATCACCTTCAATCTAATGAATCTTTAATTTGTGTTTTACTATTAAAGGAAAATTATTCATCAGGTGGGAGATTTTGATTCATGAGTCTGCATATAAAACTGTCTCTTGATATCGAACCAAGTGTAAACAGAGTGTAAAGTGTTATTGTTCCCTTGAAACATAATTACCTATAATCAAAATGCTGCAATGTTATCACAAATTCAAGTTGTAGGTTCTCACTGTGTAGTGGTAACTTATTGACAGACTTAGTTTGAAAGGACACAAAGATTTTGAGAAATTTTATTTTCTTTCTATCCTGTTGCTTTGTTTTTCTTTATTTTTCTAAGAAGATATCTGCATTTATTTGAATCTATAGGGAAATAAAGATGGGGCAGATATTTCCAGAGGCTGCAGCACGCCTCTGGCATAAACGCAGTTCAGACACTGAAGCCTCTGGAGGAAAAGTGCAATTTAGAGCTTCTTATTTAGGCCTGTAGGATCTGAGTGGTTTTGTGGTACCCTGATAGACTACACTTATACAGACAGATATAAATTTAACTATAATGACACCAAGAGAGTGGAGGGAAGGAGTTACGTCCAAGCTTCACCTCTGTGTCTAACATGGGAAGGTGTAGTTTTCACAACCTGTGCATGCAAATACACACAACCTAAGGCTGTCATGTGTCTGTTAAAGTCCCAGCAAATACATATAGTCTGTTTACACTCTTTAGGTTTTTTTTTATTTATTTACTAGTGCCAGTGCTACTGGAAAACATGCAGTGCATTTAGAGAAAGGTGTGTTTAGGTGAAGAACTGTTCCCCAGAAATTTCATGTGTTTGTGTAGCACAACTCAGTATTCAAGCATCAGTTTCTCCGTAGCAAACAGCTGCACTTCCTCAGCATGCCTCCTGCATCCAGCCTCGGGTGTGATATCAGAGTTCTTTACTTAAACATTGTCAGTTACTTTTGTCCTCTCCAGAAAAATGAAAAGGAGTTGTGTTCCAATATCTCAGTTAAAGGGCTAGTAAAACTGGGCTGTAGGTTGAGGCTAGTCTGAAGTTATCAGAAAGCACAGGAGTGACTCCATGAAGACTTTTCTAGACCAGAAAATTTTCCACCAGAATGTTCTTCAAATTGCTAAATAGAGTCAGGTACTAATACCAGAACCTCAGCTAGCTTCTCTTAGGGCTTCAAGAGGAAATCAGCTTCAGTGCAGTGGCTGGGATTGCCCTGCTCTAAATTTTAGACCTGCTCAGAAAGTATTTAGGATTTTATGGATCATGTTAAAGTTCCCTTTTATTATGTTTTGCTCAAGTAGTCAGGAGGATGATCCCTAATAGGAGATTATTTACATAATGTCTTTTTGCAGTGACAGATGAGAGGCAAGCAAAAAAATCTGTCTTTTAATTTTAAAGTACTAACAGTTGTTATTTACCTATAGTACAGTGGAGAGAGAACAGCACAAACTGTACCAGAGAAGCAGAAAAGTACACAGAATAATTCCAAAACAAATTCAGTTGATTAAATGCAGTACCTTAAAATCAGACTTATTAATGTTAGACATTTTAATAATGTTAATGAAAGGCCCAGCTATTGATCTTTGCTATATAATTCTAGTTACTGAACAGATTTGCTACATTCTCTGGATTCCTTCATGTGCACCCTGAATGAAGCTCCTGTGGGATCTGAATGGGCACTCAGGCAAACCCAGCTTTCCCCTAAAACCTCTCTATTGGAAAAGCTTCTTGAAGGACTTGAGTGCTGTGACTTGTCAGAAACTGGAACCTGGCTTATATGAACTATCACAATTCCTACATTCCTTCACTTCTGTTAAGCAGTGGACAGACACTGACTTACTCCTGCCCACCAGCTTTTTGTCCGCGCTCCTCTGTTGAAGGATGCCAATTTCTTGCCATCAAAGCCAGCACGGTAGTAGTCAAAAGATTGCAGTAATTTCCTATAACACTATCATCTATGAAGTTGTAGGACATTGCAACCATATTTTTATAAAATATTTATGGAAAATAAACTGAGTATGTTGGGTATTTTTTAATTACTTCTTTTGAATGCCTTTGCATTTTCATTACCAGTTAATATTATGAAAGACAATACATCTCTTTGAAATTTTACCAGGTCCTTGTAGTAAGACACAACTCAGAACAGTACATTTAACAGTAGTTCATCTCACAGTATTTCTTTTCCTAGTAATTTCAAAGTCACTGAACTACTACTGGACTTATTTTTATGAAATTCAGTTCCTGAGGAGGCTTTTTACATAGTGAAAAAGAAAAATTTAATCCCTACTTTCCTATAAATACATAGGGCCTATTGGGAGAGAAGTATGGGAACATCCGAATACCAGGGGAAGTTGACTCAGGAGAATTTGAAATGATCCTGGATGCTGCTGTAGAGGCCAAGCTAGAGACAAGGATTTTAGAAGAGTGGTACTGCAGGGATGAGAATGCAGTGCCACCAGCATATTACCTCAGACCAAAATCCGAAATGCTGAAGAACTACCAGAATACGGTAAGTCCTAGTCACCTGCTCACAAAATTCTTGTCTATCACTTAGTGGCAGGTAGTCCCCAAGGCCAGGCACTCACACTCTGAATTGGCTTCTATAGCCCTGTCCACATCTGAGCAACTGCTGCTTTTATGCTCCTTTTCCGTACAGGGGGAAGGGAGCAGACACAAAACACCAAGGAACACAACAGATCATGACTCCTGCATTGATGTGCTCTCTGATAACAGCTAGAGCAAGTGGACTGTGGTCATCCATGACCTACTGGGGCTAGTGAGACAGTTGTACAGATTTCCCTTTCCTGATGTTGTAAAAGGGAGAACTCAGGCTCTTCTGCTTTGCATGTAGGACTTGCAGAGGAAAAACACATTTTCCCTTCTATCTCCATAGAAAAAACTCTCTAACAGACAAGCGCTTAGCACATATCATACTTTTAACTTATTAACTTGTATTATAAGATTTTTGAACACTGTTAATTATTATTTTTAAAACAGGCATTTGTGTTTAATTGATGACAGTAAAAACTTTATCTATTTATCAGGGCTTAATTCTACCCTATTACACATCCAATACACCCAAGAACAGATTTTAGTGTAGAAAAAATGAAGTCCTTAAAAGAGTTTTCACTTCATTTTGAATGTATACTGTATTATTGGGTTTGAGGGATTTTTTTTATTAAACCTTGATAGCTTTCTTCGAGCTACTGATGCACGGGACTGAGTAAAAATATGTTCATAACTTAAAGTTGTAACTTAGCAATGTAATATAGATGTAACATAAAAGATGTAACATAGAGCTACATTTCATAAACTCAGAGGAAGTAATAAAAGATACACAGCTGTGAAAATGTGAATAAAGGGTTGCTTGGGAGCTTATTCTGGAGGCTGTTCTTTTTCCTGTAAAACCCTCCAGGAAAACTGCGGACCCCTTGAACATTTCACCTGCAGTAAGTAAAGCCCAGCTGCCTTAGAGAAGCCTCCATTGTGGCATTTGTGAGGTGCCATCTGAAAGGATTAGTGAATTTATATTGGATTTGTTATCTGATGACAGTAAGATTACTGTTACTATAGCAATGAAAGAATGAAAGTAATGTCATATCCAATCCTGTATTTTTAAAATACAGTAGCTAATATAAGGTGCTTAATTACAAGTACCAGAAACCTCATTTTCAAATTTGAGATTCAAGTTTAAATTATTACCATTACTACTTCTCATTAAAGGGGTGATAATTTTAGCAGTTGCTTTTTTTACTGTTGCTTTATTATCGTTACTTCAGACTTGATTCTCAAAACCCTCCCCCTATAAATGTGTTATTTACCTTATTCTTGAAAAATATTTCATCAGCGGCCTACAGTAGGAATTTAGAAAATACTCCCAGTAGCTAACTCTTAAAATTCTAAAATGGAGTACATTATGATCATCTGGAGTATAAAAAGTTTAACCTTTATTAATTTTTTTTAGTGTATGTGTTTCTCTGTTACCATGTTATTTTTGACCTTGACTATTAGAGTTCTATTTCTGAAGTTGTAGATATGTGTATTGTCCCTACTGTTTAACTGTGGATATTTTTAAAAGATGGAATCTTCTTCAAACTCTATGAATGAGAACAAATGGCAAGATATATCAGAAGAGATTAAGAAGATTTTTAAGACTGCTGTGAAATTGCTGTATGAGAAAGGAAAGATGAAACATAGCCAAGCAAAGAGATACCTTTCATCTGGTAAAGTTCACTAAACAATTTCTATGTCTTTTATGTCATTTATTGTCTTTTCTGTCAACCTTTCCACAAACATGAAAATATATTTCTGTTGGCATTTCTTATATAATTAAAGAGAAAAGAGAAAGGTTTTTATGCTTGCTTGACACTAAAACCCATACAAAAACACCCAGCAAATTTTCTGGTTTTCTGTTTTTTACACAGAATAGATGCAATCATTTAGGAGTCTGCCTGTTGGGGGTAGGGCATGTTCTTGAACTGTTTATAAAGAAAAGTTAACAGAGACTCTCTGTTCTCTTTTTATCCCCAGCTATTGAAGATGAACTTGATTTTGCCTTGGGTAAACAAACACCAGCTTTCCTAAAGAAGTGCGTTTGCTACATTCGGAAAATTGCCAACATTGAGCGCTTTGTTAAAATTCCAGAGATGGGAAAATACATGGATGTGGTACATACAGCAGGGAAGTCTCTACGAGATCCTGAAGCCCATGAGAAACTGATCAAGCTCAGGGACGAATTCATTCCTACCATTGTCGCATCGTCCAATTTGAGAGTGTACACATCCGTCACTCACTGCGACATGAAACTGGGTTACTCCCAGGAAGTGGAGAACCATTACATTGAAGGACTTGGTAAACAGTTCTATGAAGACATGATTGATATAATCCAAGCTACAGTGCAGCAGAATTTTGATACAGAGACAGACATGCTGTATGATGAAGTTCTTCAACACTCATCGCTGTGTAAAACATACTCCACTTTTTATGAATACAGATGTGAGGCATTAAACATAGTTCACAAGTATCTTTTACCTAGCAAAATAGGACACGTTAACCCTCTTATAATATATGGAGGACCATGCACAGGGAAGACCCTTTTGCTAGCTGAAGCAGCAAAGAAGGTAAATAAATACCTTACATATTAGCATCATGTTGGGAGTACTGTCGTCTGTAAAGGCCAACTTAGTTTTCATTATTCCTTTTGTCAACAGATCTGATATCGGTATATAAAATAAAAATAATAAAAAGTATATTCAGCATATTATTGTATACATATGCAGAAAAATAGTTACCTGTCAATAATAGAGTATCAGTATCATGTGTAGCCAAAACAAAAATAGTTTATCAGACTTCTTAGAAGTAGGAATCAGTATATTGTGAATTTAAAATGCGTATTTTTGAATTATCTATTTCCCTCTTATTCCACTGAGGTCCTGTGAATCCATAACTATCTAAACATCATATGCATGTTTTAGTCTTAAACACAAATGCAGTATTTCTTTCCAAGTTATGCCATCTCATGTTCTCATAAGAAATTATTCCAGATTTAGTCTAATACACTTGCTACGAATCTATCTGAACTAATCTGTAAAAATACCTGTACTTACTTATCTGACATATGCTGTTTAAGTCATTGAGCTGATTACTACAAGGAAATGAATGAAACACTTTGTGCAAGGGAGAACCAGATGCAGAAAAAGACCAAGCTGGTATCTCTAAGCCTAAGTCTCCAGCTGTGAGTCACAACTTTGAGTTTCCTGCAGGGTAGTCAGAGAATTTAGCGTAGTGGGCTGGGAAAGAGCAATATTAGGTAGAAAGAAATGGAGAAGGCAACAATACTGTTTAAGATCCCTGTATCTACTTCCTATAGAGTCAAATTTAGTTGTGTATATCAAATTGGGATTTGCAACTCAAGATCTCATTTCAGATCTGACTAAGTAAGTCAACGTTTGGTTATGCTTTTCTTTTAAAATACTGGGATAATATAAAGTGAGGTGAAAAGATGTAGCAAGTAAGAGAACTGTGTGTTTGCCTGCACAGACTGGAAAGATTTAAAGCCACATTCCTCACTTGTTTAGAGTCCTCTAACCAAAAATACTGCAAGAGACTTTTTCCTCCTTGTGGCAGTGTTTCAGAGCAAAAGACACAGGTATGTCAAGGCAGAGTGTAGTTCTGTGGGCCAGGGATTAAGGTAACCAGCTAGTTAAGGGAAACCTGTACTCTGATCCCTGTCCTCTAGCGAAACGCATTTATACTCAGGTGAGAATCTGTGTTAAACAGATTTAGGTGGTAGTCTGATCTGCCTGGCCAGGGATGATATTGCATAGTGTCTAAGAAAGTTTATTTATAAGAGACTCAACCTACTTACTTTCAGAAGTGAGAGACAGATTTTGCAAAGAGTACCCTGGGATTTATGAACTACATTCTAGTCATGTCCCCTTTGACGTAAGCTTTTTTGTGGATCTAAGACCTAGTGTTTTGAGATAATACCCGTGCTAGACAAAGATCATATATGGTATGAATTTCATTCAGTACATATAAATCAACCTACCTTGAACTCTGCCAGTGGAAGCATTTCTATTCAACCAGTAATATTTTAAAATATATATTTATTTATTTATAGACTATCACTGTAGTCTGTTACTGTGCTTCACTGATTTTTAAACTAAATTATGCTCTATATTCTAGGCCTATTCCTGGTTGCAAGAAGAGATGGGACCAGATTCTGACCCTGTGGTAGTTATGAGATTTTTGGGATCCACTGAAACAAGTACAGATCTGAAGACTATACTTCAAAGTATTTGTGAACAACTAGCAGTCAACTATCGTTGCCTTGTACAAAGTTACCCCAAAAAAATTCATGACCTTCGGGACTTGTTCATAAATCTCTTGAATGAGTCTTCATTTCACAGGCCACTGGTGATAATATTTGATGCCCTAGAACAGCTAACAGATAGTGATGATGGTAGGAAGCTCTGGTGGCTTCCCATTCACCTTCCCCGCTCAGTACGGATAATTTTGTCAACACTGCCAAACAAGCATGGAATCCTGCAAAAACTGAGGTGCCTTATTCATGAAGAAAGCAACTATATTGAATTGACTGCAAGGGACAGAAAGATGTGTAGTCAAGTACTGAAACATCAGCTGCTGCGAGTTAAAAGAAAAGTAACATCAGGGCAACAAATCTATGTCAATGAGGCATTCTCCAAGTGCACACTGCCTATGTTTGTGAACTTAACCTTCAGAGAGGTCAGGAACTGGAGATCTCACAGGGATGTAGATGAGTCCTCCCTCTGTGTCACTGTCCATGAAAGCATAGAGCAGTTGTTTTGGTCACTGGAAAACAAGTGTGGATCAAGACTATTGTCAAGAGCACTTGGCTACATCACTATGTCCAAATCTGGCCTGAGTGAAATGGAACTGGAAGATATTTTAGCCCTTGACAACAGTGTTATGTATGAGCTGAATGAGAGTGTAAGAGAGAGTAATCCATTGAGAATTCCATATATATACATTGCAAAGCTTAAGGAGGGCTTACAGGGGTACTTAATAGAGCGACAGGTGAAAAATGTAACACTGCTTGTTTGGGCAAATAGGCACTTGCAACTAATTGCCCAGAAATTGTACCTGAACAATGAAGAAGATTTGCGTGAAATGCACACAGTCATGGCAGAGTATTTCCTTGGTGTTTGGTCAGGTGGACGAAGAAAACCTTTTCACAGCAGTGACCAATATCTGAGTGGCCGTCGTGACCATGACAGTAGAGGCTTGAATGAGGATGAAAAGCATTGCATGGATCAGACTGCCTTTGACAGACAGGCACCAGATCAGCCATGGGTCTTTCAGTGTAATCCGTTAGAACCTGATATCTTTTTTATCAATCACAGAAAAATGACAGAGCTTATTCATCACTTGACAAGATGTGGAAGAACCGATGATCTTCTGTATGGAGTCATTATGAACTTTAGCTGGCTGTACACCATGATTAGAATAGGACAGTTTGATAAAGCACTTTCTGACATAGAACTGGCTTACACCTACTCTCAAGAAAAGGAGTTGAAATTTCTGGCGAGTACTCTTCGCAGTATAAAGTTCAAAGTAGTGAAATACCCAGGTTCACTCTCTGCTGAATTGCAGCAGAGGCTTCTCCCAGTAGTAAGTTCATTGCCTAAACTCAGACATCTCCTCATAGAATGTGACAAGGACGGACCCAAGTACTGTTCTATTGTCCCTTTGCATTCGTCCATGGATGTGACTTACAGCCCTGAGCGCCTGCCATTGTCATCCAGCTGCATGCACGTCACTGAGATTTTGCCTACATTTAATCCCAGCACAATTATTGCTGCTTTAGAAAATGGCTCCATTAGCACTTGGGATGTAGAGACCCGCCAGTTACTAAGGCAAATTACAACAGCTCCGTCTGTTATCTTAGGGATGAAGCTTACTAGTGATGAAAAGTATCTCGTAGTGGCTACAACAAACAACACTCTTTTGATATATGATAACATAAATTCCTGTCTTCTGTCTGAAGTGGAAATTAAGGGGTCAAAACATTGTGGAATTGGGGGGGGCTCCAGTTTTATAAATGGATTTACATTATCAGTCAACCATGCACTTGCTTGGCTGGAGGCCAGTAAAGATGTTACTGTAATAGATCTGCTTTACGGCTGGCCTCTCTATCACTTCCACTGCTGGTACGAAGTGACCTGTGTGCAGTGTTCTCCAGATGGAGTTTATGCAGTCTGTGGACAGTATTTGAACACTGCAACCATTTTTCACTTGGGCAGTGGAGAGAAGCTGGCCACTGTGACCTCTGAGTTTTCAAGTGGGTTTGTGAAATTCCTTCTCATTCTGGACACAGCCCAAGAAATGGTGATGGTGGACAGTGAGGGTAGCCTCTCTGTTTGGAACACGGAGGACATTGCAAATCCCCAGCTTACAGATGACTTTGACTGCAGAAGAGAAGACAGCGAAGTTGTCAGCATAGAGCTTTCTGAAGACCAAAGTGCAATTTTAATTTGCAAAGCTCTCAGCATTGAACTACTTGACACTCGAGTGTGGAAGGTGGCTGAAAAGTTTAGAGCTAAACACAATGAGCGGTTTATATCTGCCGTGTTGTCCAAAAATGGCAACTGTATAATTGCTTCAATGGAAAATACCTCAGCCATTTTTGTTTGGAGAAGAGATACGGGGCAGTGTATGGCAAGCTTACAGGAAATCTCAGGAACTATAGTCAGGCTAATTAAATCAAATCATCATAACATGCTGCTATCCTTATCCACCAGTGGTGTCCTTTCTATTTGGGATATAGACATCATAACTGCTATGTCCAATATTGACAAATCTGGCAAGCCTATCCAAAGACTGGTGTTGCCAGCCAGAGGCGAATTAATATACACATTGGATGGATCAGATTCTGTCCATAAATGGAACTTCAGCACTGGATTTATTGAAGCTGTGTTCAAGCACGAAGGTATTGTTGAAAACTGTGTGCTGACCTCTTCTGGAGAGATAATGGTTACATCAGATGACAAATGCAGCCAGTATGTATGGCACACTGTTAGTGGTGAAAATATCTTTCGCATTAATGGACAAAAAATCTCAGAGCTAATGATTACTCATAATGATCAGTTTGTAGTCTCTCTCTGCGAGCAAAATGCATCCAGAGTTTGGCGACTGGCCACGGGACATAGGGTTTGCAATATTTTAGTTGCCTTACAGAATGCATTTATAACAATGGCAAATACATTTGTAGTCGGAATGGCAAAGAACAAAGTATTAGCAGTGAGTCTCTGGACAGGCAGTATAACAAAGAAGTTTTGCTGTGATGATGGAGCAAGCATTGTGGATATTAAGTTAATACCAGACTGCCCAGATATTATAGTATTTATAACATCTACTGAAACTGTGAACATCTGGAGCCTAACAGAAGAAGTCATCTGCAAACGTGTGCAGTTGCCTACCAATTTCTTAAAAAAATTGGAAGACTTTGAAATATCTCCAAATGGGAAGCTAGGAATTATAACGCGTGGTGATGAGAACATCAATGTGCTTGATTTGTACAGCGGAAAACTTCGTGTGGTTCACGCTGCAGGTGTCATCTGGCGGCAGAGGCTGTCTCGTGATGGCCGCTATCTTGTGTACATTTGTTGTCGTGGCGAGGAAGATGATGAAAATGGTGCGGTCTCTAGCTTAATTGTAATGAGGCTAGCAGATGGTAAAAACATCGGTGCCTGTTCTCTTTATAAAACTCCCACTTTTCTTACACTCTCACAGAGACATTTAAACATTATTATTGGATTTGATGATGGAAGTATAGGTACTTACACTGTAGTGGATAGAGTTGATGCTGCACTGAAAATCAAAATTGCTACTTCAAACAGCCGTCAGATTTTCAACAACATGACACAAGTCATTAGGCCAAAATGTCACAATTATAGCTTCAAAGCAACTGCAGACTGCATTTGGAGAGAATCAACAGAAGTATTTGCAAGGGACAGCCCCATTACAGTTACAGAGCCTGAGGTGAGTGAAGCAACACCAACCAAAAAACACAACTATTGCTATGAGAAAGTGTGCTCAGCCATAGACTGCAGAGGACACAGTTTTGCCTCTGACAACTGAGTAACCATCTGGATGAGCTTATCTGAATAGCATAATTGCATAGATGCGTTTTCTGAATTCATGTAAAAATTACTGCGTTTCTTGGAAGACAGATAGAAACAGCAGAGGGCAGGCCAGCTGTTTTTTTTCCTGTCTTACATTTATGTAAACATAAAAGTAAACATAAAGCAAATGGGCTGCAGGGTTTTTTTTTTTTAATTTTGGAATACAAGGTTCAGTCCAGAATTTCACCAGGGCCTTGATTAAAAATTTCTAGCAATACTATCAAAATTGTTATGATATTGCAGAAGTCAGGTGATTGCATCTGGGGTTGACAGATGGTTTTAACTAGAACTAAAGCTCCACATGATTGGTGAGAAGAGTCAGACCACTGTTTTATAGTCCAAATCACCTAGATGGGTCTACAGCTAACAGTTAGCTTTATACCCACTTGCAAAAATGCGTTTTTCTGCTTGATGGTGCAATGGCAAGATGTCACCTGCCAACCTGGAACACTTGATACATTCCATTATTAATTTTAAAAATACCTTTTTTTAATTTTCTTTTTAATTGGGATTAGTCTTTGGTTTGAACAGAGTAGGTGCCAGTCAGCTGCAAACATGTCAGCATGTGAGGCGACAAGTATTTGTTCACCTTAATGAATGGACTGAAAGCATTTTTTTTTAATTGCATGCAGGGATTTCAGGTTTCTGTGTTGTGATAAAAATGATAAAAATCCTCGGTTGTAAAAGAAGCATAGGGATTGGGGGTTTATTTTTGGTTTGGGGAAATTATTCATCTTCAGAGTATGTATTAGTACAGGTCATAATGAAAATTTTTCAAAGAGAGAGTGTTACAAATGAACAGTTAAGCACATTGATTTCTTTATGTTAAAAGGTTGCTATCCATTTTGTTGTAAAAAAGTCTGAAGTATCTCCTATGTCCCAAAGGTAATCTTAATAGTTTTCAGACCTGCCATGTATTAATCCTTAAAACATTTGCCTTACTATCATTTCTGTTCTTTCCCATGATACAGATCAAATGACCAAACACTCTGGGACTCTTTGTATATGTGCTGAAATCCTCCACCAAATATAAAGGTCCTTTACTGGTCCAGTTTGTAATGGGTTTTTCTTACTTCCACATATGTACAAGCTTCATTTTCTGTTTTAGAACTGATTTGAACCTTTTCTACAGTTTTGCCGGTTTCAAGGCAGAAATTGTGAAATAATGACAAATGTTATAAAAAAATTTACACTTTCCCAAGTAGAAATATATACTGGAAGACATCTGAAAACATAAGAAAATTTTCCCCTCCTTACATACCTTAAGGATGGCACATCTGTGGAAATATTTGCAAATTATTTAAACAAGAATTTACTTTTAAGATCAGAACTCCATGTCATAAATTTCCAAGAAGTGAATGCTAAGCTAGAATTTAATGTAGTGTGTGAATGTTCAGTGTACAAGCCAATATAGTATATTAAGTGACTTGAATGATTTTTCCTAACTTGTTTGCAACTAATAGATCATATTGAATGTTTTTATGTAAACTTTGTATCGTTGGGAAAACCTACCTAATCAGAGATTTATATTTTCATAAATGTCAAATTTAGTTAAATTTTGTTACAGAGTTGTTAAATTAGAAATCTATTGCAGTCTCCAAACAATATACAGTCTTGTGTATGCATTGTTTGTACTAATAAACTATGGAAACAGACTTGTGTGTGTCCCTTAATTTCAGGGAAATTTCACCCTGGCAGGGGGACACAAGGCCTTTACAGCTCCCTTCGGCCTGTATTGAAAAAAAAAAATAAATTAAGGGCTATATTCGTAAAAGTTCAGTATTTTTCCCCTTTCACTTGACAAAATCAAGCATTCCAAAACCCAGTGACATTTGCCAAAAAAACCAACATGCTTGGGTGGTGTTTATGACTAGATTGCATACTAGTGACTGGTGTGCAAGTCAACAGCCATGAAGGCTTGTGTAAACTACCCAGTAGAAAGCACAGAAAAGAGAGGAGCACCTGAAATCCCACCCCCCTTCAGACCTGTGGAGCTATGGACAGAGACTGTGGGAACCACAGCTCCCAGGATCCCATCCTGAAGGTAAACAGCTTCCACCTTCTTTCAAACACAGTGCATGTCTCACACATTTCAGCCTTGAACTCCTCGTGCATTACCTTTGTAATACTGGAAAGTTAGGTCTCCAAATATCTTGGAAGAGTAAAACACATCTCCTATCTGCCAGGAGAATGGCTAACTTTAGGTAGTAATGGAGTATAACATAATCACAGAACCACAGAATATACTGAGTTGGGAGGGAGCCACAAGGATCATGGAATCACAATCTTAATCCTGCACAGGACATTCCCAAGAAACACACCATGAGCCTAACCTATCTCATTCTGCTTTCCAGCTTTCTGAATCAGTTTCATAGGGATCAGTTTCCTGACATTGAGCCTAAGACGCAGACACAGGATTCTGAATGGCATTAGGCTTCTCAATGCCCAAATACTTGCTACTGGAAGAGTGAGTGCTCCATAGCCCCTCACAAATCTGTCTCCAAGTCTATCCAGTGTTATGGAGACTCGTTTCTCGAATAATGAGCCATCCAAATGCCAAGTGCTGTTCCATCACTACATAGGAATAGAGAAATTTATTTTCTGTTAAGGAGCAGCATTTGCATATTTAGTACAAAGCTTTCATTTATTCTTTAGATAAAGTGCATCAGTAAACAGGCTCAGATGGGGTCCACGTTTTCTGACACAGAAGATTCTAGGAACAGGCTGTAGCTGCAAGAAATCTTTAACGGGGAATTAGCCGGAAATTCTTTGGCAGACAAAGGTAAGCCGAAGGTCAACTAGAAAAAATATTTTTATCAGTCATTTCCTTTACACCACAGCTGGGGAATGCACAGCCCATGACTTCATTTCAAACGGCCTGTGGCCATTCGACTTTTTTCACATTATTATGTGATAACATCAAAATGTGAGTTAACGTGTAGCCTGGAAAAGTTTGCATTCAGAAGGCATTCAGGTTTCAGTGGCTCCCCAGCCCTGATTTCTCCATGCTGCAGACTCAAGCCTTCTGCCTGTGGAAACAGAAGTTTTAGCCATCTTGCAAAGAGAATTTAAAGCAAATGATTGCCAAAATAGTGTTGACAGGCAGAGGGGACTGTTTCAGCTTAAAATCCTGAGACTTTTCCCTTTGTCAAAAACTATATGTGTATCTGTATGATACATCATAAAATGGATTCTTTGGGGCACTACTATTAAGCTATTAACAATCTGCATTGTTTTGTTGATTAAATGTTTTAAAAATACCTGATTTAATACAAAATACTGCAAAATGACAGACTAATTTTATTTCTCCTAATTATAACTCCAAAGACATCTTACTTTTTACACATTTTTTTTATATAACCATAAAATTGATTACGTGATCATCCAAAAGAGTAAGACCTTTGGAGAGGCTTCATTATCAAGGATTTGTTACTAAGAATCACTGTAAAACATTTATGCTATAAATATGACCTACTTCAATTTCTTGTACCCTGTTATGGGCATTACTTGATATCTCTTCCTAGGTCACCACATGGGTGCAGGAAGTGTACTGAGGTACCTTTTCTCCCATGGTTGGCCTTTCCAGCCTGGTTACAGAACATCACTCCTTGCATTTTGGAGGTAGTCTCCTGACTTAACTGATGTGAAGTAATGCTCTCTGTGAGTTTGATTCATAATTCTCAATTTCAACAGGCAGGTCAAAGGCTGCAGGAATAGTCACCATGATCATTCCAAGGCAGGATGAGGCATTTTATCATGTGCTTCTCCAGAAGGGGCAGTTAGCACCACCACCCTTCTGTGAAAAAGGGACTTTCGCTATCAAGGACAAGCTACACAGTGCTCAATTCACTCAAAAACACAGGCCAGTAACCAGAAGAGTGTGAGGGAATGTTCCCCCAAGATATCCAGTCCAGTACAACATTGCGTGTTCCCAAAGTGACTGTTAAAATCTGCCTCTACCAAGCTCTTCTCCCTGCCTTTGCTGTCTCATCATCCCAGGCCTATGCTGCTCTTACTTTTACCAAAGTGGGTGATGCCCTCATCCCAGCTCGGCAAAGCCCCTGACATGTTCCCAGCCACTCTCTGCCTGCAGCACCTGCTCTTTTGGCAGCTATATGGTCTCCTCTCCCGCCTCAGCAGCGAATATACAAAAATGGATTTTTGTTCACATGTTCCCACTGTCAGAGCTTTCACCACACAATACTGTATAAATAAAATCATCTGGCTGCTATTCTACCATATCTCTGATTCCACATGCATTTCAGTGCATGTGAGAAAGCTTCTAGACTGAAATAGATCTATTCAGCATATTTAAAGTGAAATACACTGAATTGCAAGGTGAGAGATGAAGCAAAAATACAGACACACTGTAGCACAGATGAAAATACAACATCCCCAAAGCAACAGGATATTTTGCTGCCATTTGCCTACATTATCCCATTGCCTGGCGCTTCCTACTGTAATATGTTGACAGTAGTATATGAAGTCACAAAGTTAACCTTTTAGGCTGCAATTTGTCAAGGCAGCCTTATACCTCAGCAGGAATATTCTCCAGAAAACCTCAGCCAAAACAGTAGACTAGACTACAAAAACGGGACTAGAGGAAAAAGAGGATTTCTGTAGGCTGAATGTCTCAATTACTTTTCCTTTGGGAAAAAAAAAAATGTTGTCACGCCCGTGATTTTGAACAAGGACTGTAGATTGGTGAGACAAGTGATCATTTCCTGCGGGACACATCTGTGAAACCTGCCAGGCAATCAGCCCGAAAAGATCCCAGCAGTTTGCACATATTCATGGGAAACGTCAGGTTTCAGGAGCACAACACGCTTGGGATTGCAGTGGCAAACGTGGGGTGTGGGTTCGAGAAATGGCAAGAATGAAGAGTGTGTGGAACAACAGAAAATACAGTAGCCGTAAAAAGGCTCTGACAGGGCCAAGGATCCGGAGAAGGCGGAGAAGGCGCCCTCACCTCCTCTCGCCACTCGGGGATGTGTTAGCTTAACAATTCTTTACTTACTGACCGGAGAGCCTTTGGAGAGTTGAGTGAAGGTTTTGTGCTAAGAAACTTCCTGGCTCTTGAAGTCCATTTTCAGCTAACAGTAGTTGCTTACAGGAGAAAAAAAATTTAAATGTGCCAAAGAGTATGTTGCAGAGCTTTGCAACTCACAGCCTGTAAGTGATACTTGGTCTTTACATTATGACATATCCCTCTGCTTAAAACAAGCACATCCAAAGCAGTTTTTAGTAATTTATTTGCTGGCACTCGACGTTTCAGCCCCCATGTGTGCTGGCTCTTGCAGTGGCAGGCTGAGCCCCTGCTCCCAGGCACGGGACCTGCCTGCCTTCCCCAGCCCACTGCTGGCATGAGTTTGACAGTCTCAGCTTCAGCTCAGAGTGGATAAAAGGGGAAGCACAACAGGGCAAACCCTGTGGTGAAGCTGGATTTTAGGAGAGTAGTTTGCATGGGAAAAGTAAACAGGAATCCACCACTCTCCTTCAAGGAGAGTTGCACGGATGCAACCCCTGCAAGGCAGGGAGGCAACCATAAATACGGCATTTAGAGAACAGCACACCTACTCAGTACAGCAGCCAAGCCTCATACAACTGCTTCCATGAGGCTTAACAGCACACAAAAAAAAAAATAGAAGGGATTTAGCAGAACACTTCCAAAGTACTATGGAGAGGGCTCTGTTAGCCCTGCTCTGCACTCCCCGGCTGTGGCACAGGCAGTCAGGTGATGCAATGTTAGTGCCAGTTCTTTCCGGGAGGCTTTTTTTACAGTTTCCAGGTATATCGATATACGTTAAGGATCACACCTGACCTAGTTGCTTGCTTAAGTTAAATCTCTCCTCCTGCACAGGGAAAACTCTCTTAACTGGGTTTTGGCAGTCGAACACCTTCCGTATCACTTTTGGAAACACCACACTCAAACGAAAGTGATTCCAGGAGAGTCAGCAGCTTTCTCAGGTAAACTTGGTGCGATGCCTGCAAATATACCTTAGAGCTGAGTTTCTCCATTGAGAATCACCCAAAACAGCGGGGAATAAACGTCATTGCCAGGCAACGTGTAACAGGAAGTTTCTGCCAAGTCCCTCCAGCACTGTTTGTGATATGGGGAGATTTAATTTTAAGAATATGCAAATGGCAGCATGAAAACACTGACAGGCTCGGACTTTGTTGTGGTCGTTGTAAGTGACTGTCCCGGAGGAAAGGAATTATTTGGTACGTGTTCGTCTGCTTCTCCTTTTTTTAACCCTGACCAGAAATCGGTGAGCTCTCTCAGGTTTTTATCCAGCTTGCAGGTAAAGGGTTACAGATTCTAGGAAGTATTAAATGCAAACTTTAAAGGATTTTATTTTCATCTACAGTCACATGATGTCTTAATACCCAATGACACTAACTACAGTGTCTCATTAAGAGGTCATGCAAACTCCCAAGCTAAACAAGGCACTCTCACATATTTAACATTCAAATGCAGAAGCCAAGCTAAGCCATGGAAGATTGTAATCAGAAAAAGCTACACTTCCTGATCCACACAAAAGCAGCAGGTAGGAAAAGTTCTTCCTTTAAACTTGTAACATTGTGCTTTCTAGAGAAACTGTTTACAAGACATATTTTGCACTCTATTTCTTTTGTACCTTTCAAAACACCCTAAGAGCTTTATCCTGAAAATATCTGTTTTCACTTGTTCCACCTGTAGTAGAATAGTATTGTTTTTACACTCAGAAACATAGTTGGCTCAGTGGAAATCCAGACAAAACAATTTTTAAGCCAAATCTATGTTAAAAGTAATATTTTTAAAGATTTCTTAGTTATTGAAAGGGTTGTGTTGGAGTATGTGGGGTGAAGGGAGAGTTAATATGTCTTTGATGTCTGAAACGAAGGGATTTAGAACTCTTCTGACTTTATTAGTATCATGAATTGCACATTGTTTCAGTCACTCAAATCTAAGTGTATTTTAATCTCTTTGGCTTCCTCGCTGTACTTACATTATTTCTGATTTCCCCTCCTAGAATTTGGTACATTTAAAAATAAAATCTTTCAAAAGCAAATGAAAGGCAGATGGCAAGTACTACAGTGCTCCATAAAAGGAGAAAAAAAGTCACAAAATAGGGAGTTAGAGGAAAGACAGTTAAAAGCAGTTTATTTTAATTTGAGAATTTAAATTGCATGAAAGCATATCAGTTTTCATGTGGAGTGATAAAGTTTCAATGACAATTGCTGGCAATATTGCAGAAGTTCATTTATTTTATTTGTGATGAAGGATTTTTCCAGGGTAGAACATTAGCATTTTTGTCAGATCTTTTTCTCATCACAATTTTTCTTTGAACAGCAATTTTTTTCAGAGTGTTCTAAATACTCAGCATTTTAATTCCTTTATGGGAATTTAGTTAAAGACTATATTCTATAGAGCAACAGGATCTAGATTTACTAAAAGATCTCTAGTGCATCCTAAGATTTCCACCCCCTAAGGATTCCCACTGCACAAAAGCAGCAAGCAGCATTTATTGGTTTGCTCCTACAATGATTGGGTGGTGATTGCAAGTAATGTTTTTTTGCACAGTTTATTCTATAAAACACATAGCTTTTTCTTCTTCCCCCATAGTGTTAAGAAGTGGAGAAGAATTACACCTGAAGAAATTTGCTTCAAATAAGCTCTTGACTTTCTTTGACAGGAAAAAAAAAAGAGCGAGGTTTTGTCATTATTTAAAATAAATTTATAAATTTGACTCCAAAAAGGTTTACCAGTGCCACTTCAAAAAATTGTCATTCACTTTCAGAGTGCCTATCTTGAAACAGAGTAGGTTTAATGCTGAGGAGGGCAAAGACCTGAGTATGGCCTTGATCGGCCTGAGACATTGAGTATCTTTTTATCAAGCTAATTGTACTAACCTCCTGACAGAGTTACTCACAACTCTGCTGGTGGGAGTGTACCAATAAACCACTACCCTTTAAAAGAACGGTTCTGAATTTACCATAACTACCTCTGAACTTCTATTATTTACAAAAATCAATTTAGAAATTCTTATAGATAAGGGGCATATTTGCTAAGCTACATTTAAATCTTAGGGGACTGAGGGGAACACACCACCTCCCAAATAAAGAGCCAACCACAAGCTTTCACTGAGGAGGAAGGTTGCACCTGAAACACCAAGAACATGACCAGTCTCTTCTAAGAAATGTTTGTACAAAT
Source organism: Campylorhamphus procurvoides (assembly GCA_013396655.1). NCBI lineage: Eukaryota > Metazoa > Chordata > Aves > Passeriformes > Dendrocolaptidae > Campylorhamphus > Campylorhamphus procurvoides. The sequence goes on from WBMV01004764.1 coordinate 144,568, forward strand.
TGGGTGTGTCATGGTAAACCAGCTCTTAGTAGGTCAGTAGTTAAATTTGTTGAATGTTAATTACACCAAGTGTCTTTGTAGGGTCGAAGGTACAATACACATTGAGGTTACTCTGTGACCAGAAAGACAGAGTGGCCATTGAATGAGGGGGAGCCTAGAGGCACTTTTTATCCAACACTAGTAGTTCAGATGTTTTTAATACCCACAATTTTATCTTTAGTACAGGAATTTGTATTGCTCTAATTATTACCTTCTTGTTTTTCTGATGAAACAAACCAACCTGTTTTCTTGTTTTGTCATATCAATCTAGAATCAAATGTAGTGTTGTTTCATTGGGAAGACACACAAATCAAATACTTCCTGCTCATAAAGAGAAAAAAAAGAAAAGAGAAAAAAAGAAAAGAAAAAAAAGAAAAAAAAAAGGAGAGGGGGTTTCCTGGAAACTGAGATAATTGGAAACCTAAGGGAGAATTTTTCTCTTGAATTTTAGGGTGGTCAAGCAAACATAAAAATCAAAAAACTACCAGAAGTTTGGACTAGTTTTCTCTTTCCCCAAAAAACAGAGCTAAGACAAGCATTGGTCAAAAGCCAATACAGATCTTCTAAAAAGCTTGCAGATCTCAGGGAGATCTTGTATCAGATTTAGGGCTAATACTGAAAATCGCGAACCCAATTATTTTTGCACAGTGCTAGATAGGTGGGAAGACAGAGCAAAACCTCCAAGTGAAAGAAACTGTGGCTTCCTTCCTTGGAAAGCCCGGTTAAAAGAGTTCACTGTGCAGGGTAAACATTTGTGAGTGTTGAGGCCCTTCTCTAACCACACTGTTGTTTGTACCTGAGCTCAAGGAAACAAACTTGCTAAAAGTATTTGCTCTTAGACTTTACTGAATGAAAGCCAAGGAAAGCCTTTATTCGCATCTTTCAGGAAGGGATGGTCTTTTGCTATGTTTGCACAATATCCAGTTAAACATGGACTCAGCATTGTTGACATCTCCCACTGATACTGTTTCACAAAAGACTTGGGGTGGCAGGGAGGAGACAACCCACTGAAACCTGATGAAATGTAGTCAGACAATAAATATTAGTTTGAAAGTTAGAATTTTTCCTTCAGACCCTGTTTTTCTGAAGATTATCTATGGTCACCTGTCAACAGAGTATGCCTATGAGGTCCACAGAGCAAAGTCATGGTGGGCAGGGTGTGGCTAACCAGAGCACACCAGGAGCACCTCATTTGGCACCTGGTCATGCTAGAGAGGCAACGTCAAAACTTCACACCCAAGCAATGGTGCGTGAAAATCATTGATTTTTGCTGAGCTACAGAAGAGTCCTGGCAAGCTGGATGCATTGCTAAGGAGAATAGTTATAAAACAAAATGTAGTTTTACTTATTGAAAGTTTGATAGCAAAATGGACAAAATAAATGAGTTTTGGTAGAAAGGTCAGAAGAGATTGTTAGAAACAGCTTAAAAAAGGCAGCAATTTTCCTGTGAATTCTCCTCTGAGTCACTTTCACTTAGACATGTACAGGAACTTTAAAATTTTATTAAGAACTGAATACATTGCTTGGAAACTAAACGCTTAACCACTTACAGCAGGAAGCAGGGAAAAAAAGACACAAGTTTTCTTTTTCTGTGTGACTTTTTTCTGTCTGCCATTTTTATACAAGTTTATTTAACTTCCATTTTTTCACTTTAATCACAGATGTTTGCTACAAAGCCACAGATGCTTTCTGGTTGAAAAGTATTTCTGGGTGAAACCTCTGTTTTTAATTCTCATAAGTTACTTTTTCATCTAGGATAGCAAGAAGGAGTAAGCCATCTCCTCAGGGCTTACTCCTTTTAATGTTACCAGCTGGGCCTGGCTCAGCTTTGCATTGCTTCCCAACTATTTAATATAGTTGTATATTTCTATTAAAGAGCAGTTAATTGTGTGATTGTATGCAAACAAGGTCCAATACCTTGCTGTTGCATGCAATCTGCTTTTCTGAAAGAGCTGAGTAACAAGGACAAGCATGTCCCATGTCAAGAATAGCACACACCCAATGACTGAAAACCATTTCATTGTGAAGTCCACCCTGGAAACTTTTCACGCTGGCTCCAGTGGGAATAGTATCAAATCTTCATGCTACCAGCAGAGGACAGGAGAAAAAGAAATAACCTGATGCAAGCAGCACTGGTGCTACCCAGCACATTGCTGCCAGCAGAAACAGCATGGCAGCAGTAAAGGTTTGCCTGTGCTGGACAGAAGTTCTTCAGACCATACCAAAACAGATTATTTCACATTTGCCCAATCTCTCATACTCAGGACAGGTGCATCAGGATGTTAAGGCACTTTGCCCAGGCAGGTCTGCATTAATGTCCTCTCTGATACAGAGTCTCTAATGTCAGCTTTCAGACAGGAGAGGAAGGGAGTGACACAAATGAGCCACATGAAGCCACATTTACACGAAATCTGCGACTCATCAAGGCTGTGGGTCTGTTCCTCCCCCGACTATCGACCCTCCCCACTGAATTTATTGCAATGACTGTATTTGTTGACTGGACTGTATTTCTTACGCTCACTTCCCCCTTCATCCCACAACCACTTTGAAACTCTGTTTTATCAGCACTAGATTTGGGAGTGCCCAGCTTTATCTACCTTGTTAAGCATCTGAGCTTTGTGCAACAGCCTAGGATGCAGAAAGCACTGCCTCTGCCCTGACACAGCCACAAAGCATTTTCCTCCTCTCCCTTCTAGTCTATGTACTCCCTCCTACAGCCGGGCTGTGTTGGAGGCCACCCTACTGAGACCCAGGCTCACGGTGCCAGGGCATGTCCCAGTCTTGAGACTGCAGCCCACAGCCAGCCTGGGCTCCCTTGTCTGCAGCTCCTCTTGCCCAGCCAGCGAATCCGTGCTGCTCCACCACTTATAGGCAGTTTATTTCCTAAAAATAAAAAAAACAAAGTTATTCACTCTTACTCCTCCATAGTGAGCGAGCTTGATAGCAACCGCACTTGCATGATTTTAACATTACTAATTTCCATGGAGCTATTCTCCTCTTCTTCTGATCTACTCATAGTAAAAGAGGCATAAGTCTCAGGCTAATTCATGGTTTTGAAGTAAGCTGACAGTCTTGTTCACTTACAGCTTAGAGAAAAACAGTTACCATCAGCTGTCAGGAACCTGAAGAAAGCTTTGTTAAGGGCCCCTCTGTCTCTATTTTTGGTTTGGGTGTGGCATGGAAAAAACAATATTTACCATCTCAGTAGCTATGCTCTTGTGTATTTGTTTTCATATTCCCTTTCCCCATGTGAATTTAGCAGATGTTACACAGCTTGATATCAGCCCTGCATTTTGTTGTCAGAGTATGTGCAGGTCTCCACTGAACATTAGTAATGAATAGGCAGTGTCTGTACAGAAAAGATACAGATTCAGCTGCCACACACCATTTCAGGGACAAACATAGATAAAGGGATAAAGACCAAAAATACCATAAGTTTTAATTTTTAATGTAAATGAAACAAAAACTACAGTCATCGGCCCTGAACTGAAGGCCACCAGGGGCCATTGCTTTGGATGAAAGCACACAGATTGCTAAAAGGCTAATCCATATTTACCAATATACATTAAAAACTAATGATCAGTGCAATTATCCCTTTAATTACCTTCTATAAAAATATTTCCATTCACTTTTTGCTTATAGAGAGTACAAACATATGCATTTGCTAGTGCAGAGATGGTCAAAAAAACTCAAAGACTGTTTAAGAAAACAGAGGAAAGCCAAGGGCGAAGAGTTTGATGCTAGGGATGGTTTCACAGCCAATACCAGCACTCAGTATCCATCAAACTACAGCCTTAGCTTTGTTTCATTTCTCTGCCATCCTTCCATGATAAAGCTTTACAGTGGCACTGCTGAAATCATTGTGGCTGGACTTTCCTCCTAGAGAGTGAAAGAACACCTGTTTAGCCCAGAGCATATATCTACCCACATTTTTCATGTGGAGGAAAGCCAAGTGTGACAAGCAAGGAACTAAATCAGCCCTCTGGCTCTGTGTGGGTGGCAGAATTTGAATCCAACTCTTCCAAACACTCTCAGAGTCAAATCTGCCTCTAGATACTAACGCCCCTTAAAAATCCAGCCCAGTGTAAATAACTTTCTTGTCACAGGCTAGTATGTTAGATTGACCAATAAATAAAGTTCCAACACAGGCAGCAGGTATTTGCTTTATGATAGTGTGACCTGCAACACACCATTTATAGTCATTGGAACAAGGAGTTCTGCTGGAAATGTCAGCCTGTTGTTAGCATACAATATCATAAGCAACCCCACAGCCAAAACATAATCCAGCAATTTAGACCTAATAGTGAATCCTCATTGATAATTTTGGTGAATACAGTCTATTCTTTTGCACAAGATTAAAAGAAACATCAAGAAAAAAAAATATTATTAAGCTGGTTCAATGCCAGACAACATTAAGTCTTTTAAGGCAATGAATACTTTACTATAGTTTTCTGGTATTGTTCTACTGAGAGACTAAAAAAAGGCTGCAAATGCAATCAAGATCAGCAATTCAATAATACTACAGAAATGCAGCTGTATGTCACTGCTATCTCACCATTACCACATCTTAGCCACATCTGGACCTTTTTAACAAAATGATCGATACTTGGAATCTGCCTTGTTCTGAGAAATAATTATTTTAATTATAACGTAAAAGCTCTTTGCTCTTGTTCACAAAATTGTTGTGTCTAATCATTCCCTTAGACACCCATCATCACTCAGTGTCTGTGAAGGAAATTGGTTTTTAAATAACCAAATGGAAAAGGTCACCCAAACTCTAAACAGCTTCAGAGTAAATTATCTCTATGTTTTATACATTAACCTAAGTGCTGTATTTAAAAGAAAATAAAAAAACTTTTGAACCAAAAAATTCATGTAAGAGGAAAAAGTCATATCACATAAAAAGGTCTTCATTAAGGTATTGTGTCAAAGTCATTGACCGAAGATTTTTTGAATGTGACTTCTAGTGTTTTCTGTATTTTTCTGTTTTAAAATTTTTGTTATCCATTTTCACAATTTTTTGTAACTATGCTTTTCTACTCTCTCCAGACTGTTCTTTATGTGAAAAGCTCAGGAACAATGAGGTTAAAAAAACGTATCCCAGTATGTTTCCCATACTTGCTATGCAGAAGGAGCATTGTGTAGGGAAAACATCTTGAGCAATGAACCTGGGAAGAAAGACACCCCCCCTTCACTGCTACCACCACTCCCAAAAGAAGTGTGAAGGAAAAAGAAATACATCAGCCTGAAAGTTATTAATTCACCTATGTCTCATCTGAGAGCAGACAGAGATATAATCTGCAACATAAATTGCTCTGCTGAGGAAGGGATCTCCTTCAGGTGTCCCAACACAAGCCTATATTACTTCTCTGGGTTTCATGTTGTGATCCAATTAAAAAGCAACAGGGTTAAGGAATAATAATGAAAGTGATAATTTATTTTTTTTTGCCACTGTTTCCATGCAGGACAATTGTGAGAGGCTTGTTTGTTTTTTAAGATGAGCAAAGTCAAACTTTTCTTTCAAACCTGACTAATCTATATTAGTATATTTTTTCCCAGGTTTTATTTTACTTCTCCAGCTCCATTTTTCCATGTATGCCTTAGCCCAAACACTGTGCCCTATGCATAGTTGTCTGATACTCAGAAGGGCTAGGACCTATGAATTTGTGCAGGCGGATAAGTTGTCAATTCTTATCATCCTCTGTCTCACTCTTTCCAGGAAAATACATGTTTTGTCTGAACAATAATTTATAGCATGTGCTTTGTGGGTCATACTTACTCCTCTGTGTAGGATTCATTTTGGGCTAGCAGCACCAAACCCAAGCAGTAACTCCTACAAACTCAAGCTACTTATAAACAGATTTCAGTATCTTTTCCTTTTGTTTGCATTCCAATTTGAAGATCCAGTTATAATTTGAAATCTTCCCAAAAGAGTTTTCCGTCTTCCAGCTACACAAAATAAATTTTCCTCTGTCTACCTAAATTTCCTCTGAAATAGTGAAACCAACATTGACTTTTCCCTGTAGGTTCTGTTTGCCGTTCAAGGAGCTAAAGTTTCGTGTTTGTGTAAACAAACTTGATGATTTGTTTACACTTGTTAAGCTGCCACACATGTAAAAATTGCCTGTGTCAAACAATTTTGAAGTTTGTAAACCATTGATTTTTCTAATCTTCTGAAATTGTTTTCCATTTTCTAAATCATTGTAGCTTGATGCAAAAAAAAAAAAAAGAAATCTGCAAAAAATTGTTTCATAAGGCCAAGTGTTTTGAGATGAGCTCCTGAAGTGTGGCTTATTGCAAGCCTGTGGTTTGCACTGCTGTAACAGCTGTATTAAACAACTGTTTGTTAGGATAAAGTAAACCTGACTGAACTTCTTTAAAGTATATTTTGGACAAATAATCCAGCAGTAATATGCTGTGTGCTACAGGGCTTGTATTGTTCAGTACCATGCCATGAAAGAGCCTAGATTTTTATGTTTTGCTCTTGACATGAAATAAAGTTAATTGTAGACTGAAATTTCTTTGTTCATTACAACAGATTTTTTATTCCGGCCTCTTCAGTTCTACTCTGTCTCACATTCCTACAGCCTGCAGTATTGCTCTGTGCACAGAGCTCACTGTGCAGTGCAGTGCTAACACAGCTGAACAGCTCACTTAGATACTGGTACAAATTCTCTAACCCAAGGACTGAGTCCATGAAGAGCCTCCAGTTTTCTAGATTTCGCCTCCTGTATCCCAATCTGTGCAAATCTATGGTTACCCTGCAGGATTTGTATTTTATTCAGGTTGTTTTGGTTTTCCTCATCTCCATGGCATCCCCAGTAAGGAGCATATTATCCAAAGATATAAATAGCCTTTTGTGCTCCAGGAGATATATAGGGTTTTCTGAATAAGATTCCAGAAAAGAAACTTTCTTGCAAAAGAAACTACATAAGTAAATATACTACCACCCAGGAAAAATCATGCTGCTTCTCACAAACAAAATTGAAAGGTTAACTCCATCAAGCCCTGCAGATTTTGGAGTCCTTCATCCTCAGAACTTACTCATCACACAGCTTTTGCAGCTCATTTGACAGAAGGAAAATTAAGCTTAAATTGGCAAAGACCCCATGCACTTATGCCAGGAAAATCCCACACAATTTGAAATTAATCAATAGCACAGAAACCCCCTCCCACCTGCCACATGGAGCCCAGTCTCCAAAAACCTGCAGTCTCTCTATAGGGTGGTATTTGAAATAAGCCTGTTCACAGAACTAGTTTCACCTCCTCCGATGTCACTTTCCCACACAGAGAGATCTTTTGCTACTTTCCTTCCATGGGAAAAATAAATAACACACCTATGTGGAAAACAAAGGCTAGAGCATTATAAAGGCCAGAAATGCCTGATTTCAGAAAATCTTTTCCTTACTGAGTCAATACTCTTTTCTCCCTCTGAGACACACTGCCTCTAGTCCAGAAAAATGCAACACAAACATGATTTAGCGCTCATGTCAATGAGCCCTTTTGAAAGGCGTGGTAAGAAAGCTGTGCCTGTACCAGAGCCTGAGCTTTACCGTCCTACTTTCTTCAGGCACTTCTTTTGCTTTCCAGGAGGCCTGAAGATCTCTTTATGGAAGGAAGATTGCAATTGATTACCACAAAGCTTTCCATAAATGGCCTTTCTGAAGCATCCAGGTGAGATGCCTGGAAGACTCCAAGGTGTTTGTTATTCATAGGATACACCTCCCATTATACTTCAGGGTTTCTGCCCCCTCCCTTCCTGTAGGATTTCCTCATATAAGGAGACTACAGGTGCCTTGTCTCTGAGCTACCATCAGGTTTTTGCAGTGTTTCCTTATTTCTGTTACAGTAGCATCTACAGGCACCATAGATGATAAAGGCTGTCCAAGAGTCACCTATTCTGTCCCAGAGACACCTAATAACACATACCACATTTAAGCATTCATAGATTACCTAGAGAGCTCCAGACTGGATCCAGACTTCTGGCACCTCCTTACTTTAGGGAGAATAAGGAGGCACAGCCCAAACCCACTTTGGTTTTCAGTGAAGAATACATTACCCCTGAGAAATAAATGCTGTAGTTTTTGTCCCTTTGGGTTTAGGAGGCACATAATTGGAGGTACCTGAAAGCACAAGTAATGGGTGACATCAGGAAGTTATTATACAATCCGTGGTGACCACTGCCTCAAGCAGCTTCAACAGCAGTGGGTTCCAGTATCTGTGCTGTGCTTAAGGTGGGCTCAGGGCAGCAGAGACTTCAAGATCAAGGAAACACCAGCTCTGTAAACCTTAACTTGCTTTGAACAATGTGGCTGTCAAGCTGCCTTGCTCAGACAGAAGAGACCTACCCTAAGCATGCTGTTGTCAAGCCCGGTAATAGTACTCAAAACAGCTAAACAAATTTTGCTGGGCAGAGTCTTATATATAATAAACACTAATATCCCACACAGCTAGGCAGGGCTTTTGTAAATTATTCTGCCATGATATAGCACTTGGCTGCTGCTGGAGCTGGACAGAAGCTATGTCTTATGGACCACTCCTGCAGTGCACCCACTGCTAGGGCAACAGAGAGCACAGGCAGGCAGTGCCAGCAGGAAAGCCACAAACAGACTGGAGTTAGTCAGGCCTGTTAATCACAAAACTGTCCTCCCCAGTCATTGCTCCACCCAAACCACACAGATAATTGCCCTCATATTAATGTTTGCCACCTGTTTCCTTCTTCTTAGGCTTTGCCTATGGAGACAACCTTTCCCCAAGACTGATTTCCCCAGTTTCCATGCTTCTTTCATGTTTGAAAAGCTTTCTACTATAGCTTGAACTAGCCAAGCTTTGTTCCTTTTATACAGCATCATGTGCAACATACTCCTTTCCAGAGGCAACAACAATGAAGAGTTTCCACTCTCCCCTCCCAGCACAGATTTCAGCAGGGCAGGTGTTTTAAGACATCACAAGCGTAGGCATTGCAGATTAAACTGCAGGCTTGTTTTGCAAACTGTTGGTTTCTGACTCTTAAACACCACCTGAATAAGAAGCTGACTAATACACCCAACCTTTGTTATAGGAAAAAAGGAGGAAATCAGCAGAGAGCTGCCCCTCTGTCCTCTCACCTGTGGGGAAAACCTCTCCCCCCACATTACCAGGGGTCACTTATGTGCTGCACTGAGAGCCAGTGTCCAAGGGGACACCTTCAAGACACCCTCAGCTCCAGCTGTCTTAGGTCAATACAATGATTTCTGTAGATGTCAAGGCCTCTGCTTCACCAGGTCTCACTTTATGGGCTCAGATTAAACTCCAGCCACAGCAGAGTGGTATTTTTTCTAGTATTTTTTTTTCATTATGAATTTTCAAAGTCACTTTTTCCTTTTGAATACATACAGCATAGCACAAGGAACAGGTGAGAAAAGGGATGGCTCCTGGCAGCAGTTCAGCATCACAGAAATTTAATTGTGATGGGAAGCTACACAATAAGTCACTTATATGTCACTTTTGCAAGAAAGTTTTGCTACAGAGAAAATAAAAACATAAACGATTTTAGGGGGTAATATGCTAGATAGCACAGTGTGAAAAAGCCTTCTTTTCTGTAAAGGACAAAAATATCTTATTCCCTCAGAACCCTTCCTCACTTCATCACAATGAGATGTGTAGACTGAAACTTGATCAGATAGCAGAAGGGTTAGGAGAGCACTGACTACATTTTTATGCTAATGTGCATGTCCATCCTAGCTGAAATGAATTCTGATGTCTTTTTGACATGAACAAGGCAGGATTTAATAGAATCAAGAAGGCATCTGGGTCTCCATAAGTAACTCGACTACTTTCCGGCCGCTTCACTATCTCATCTTGCCAGCACTGTGATACAAACTGGGACAGCAGTTTGGTTCTTTGAATATCAAACTGGCAGACTGACAAGCAGCAAAAACTAAGCCCTAATGATTCTTCCAGGGACCCAATGATTACAAAGCTTTCTCAAGTAGGTAAAGACCACCACAAAGATCACGCTGTAAAGATAAAGGGTAAATGGTCTTTTCACAATTTTAAAAAGAAACCAGAAGAAAACTGTGTTTTCTCAACCAAAACAAAGCTACATTTTTTTGTGGCTTCTGTAAATCAGACTCATCTTTCTCCACTCCTCCTTAATAACACTTGCCATTTGAAAATATACACAATAAATAGGAATGGTCTAGATATCAAAATCTGAGAAGTGTATATGGTGAATTACCACAATAAAAGACCTAGAACACTGCAGTTCAAGGGACAGCACAAACCCTTACATGCTTCAGTGTCCCCACTCCATACAAGCATCCCTGTCACTAGAACCTGAGAAACAGCTTAAACAGCTGAGGGAAAAGAGGTCCTTGTTATTGGAGATAATATTTATTCTTAGTTCCCATAGATTACTTAGGCCTTCAGTTAAATGTGATTTGTAAAAGAAAAGCATTGCATCAATATTTGTTTTGGGATGCATAATAGAGCTCCAGGATTTTAAGTGATTTTAACATTTAAAAATTAGGTTTTGTCAAACCTGAGGAACCATCCATTGAAAGAATGAAACCATATGATTGAAGGACTGATAAAAGTCATATCTGATTACACTGCAGAAAAAGGAAGTTTTTGCTACAGACTTAACCACTCTCAGCAACTCCAAAATTTCAACAAATCTCATTTAAGGTGTGATATATGGCATTTGTGAGTGTAAAATCAAAAGGAATACTGAGTAATAATAACCTTTGCAGTTGCCTGCTTAAAATCCCCAAAATACAAACAGATCACACCAGTTAGTAAGTTAAAACTACAACAGAGAAATAAATACCTGATTGTGAGACCTTCTTTACAGATGAAGTGATCAAAGACTGCAAACAGTGAGAACATCTCTCACCATTTAAAACCATTCCTTTGGTTTTAATCCTGCATATGCAGATTGCAAGTAAATACCAACACCTGGCAAGGAAGGCAGTCTCACACCAGGACACTGCAGGGGTCTTTTGACACCACAGATGTGACAATCCAGCCTGTATTAAATGCCACAGCAGCATTGCTTCAGCTGCAAAACCATTGCCCAAAGCAACTCATAGAAAGACCAATGCACGCTATACACACCTATGAAAAAAAGGTGCTGTTGCACTGGCATAGTTAAACTGAAGCCTTATGCACTAATTTATAATTGGTTTGTTAGTTTACTCTTGCTTCACAACAGTGCCATTTTTCTGGGCAAAGTAGGCTTCAGTCTTAAGTGAATTCTTGGACTGTCAGTCTCATGGGATTAGCAATTTTAAATTAAGGAATGGGTTGTTAGAAAAAGTATTTTCATGCTTTGAAAAGAATTTTCATTTATTTCAAAGCCTTGGAACCTAGAACCATCACTTATCCAAATCTTATCATCTTATCCAAATGTTGATGTCATCAATGGATTTTAAAGCGGCCTTCAATTAGGTTAAATAAAGAAAACAGAAGCTGGTGAAGAAAGCCCAGTAAGAATTTCTATTTCTAGATAAAGCTGCTTTAAATGCATAACCAATTCTGCTAACTGTGGGATGTGATGCACATGACTGAATTTATAGGTGTTTAGTGAGAGTTTTGTGCCACTTCGCTGTGACACACTGAGCAGTCAGCACAAAGATAATGATATAAATATAGAAGAGTGGGCCTAAAACCTCTACTCCTTCTAACTGAAAAAGTATAGATATTGCATAAGCCATACCCAGTAGCATTTGCTCTGGGCTGTAACTGTGTTTACTTTTCTTCTAAAATATTTCATCTGCCCAAATCAGAAAAGTCCTTTTTCAGTTTTCTTAGCTCAAATGAGCATACAGACAAGGCAAGCATTCAGAGAACATTTCCTGTATTTAAACCCTGCCAATTAACAGTGCTGTAACCCAAGTCCCATCCAAGTCATAACACGATCTTAAGAAAGCTAAATTGTATCAGTGTGGAAATCTGTAGCAGAAAGAGAAGAAATTAAAATTAGGTCAGTCTAATTGAATTGCAGTAGTTTGTCTGAAAAATGCCTTCGCTAGCCACTTTGAAAGGGCATTAGAGACCACATTAGGGAGTTCTTTTCGTTTTGAAAATCTTCTTCATTACTGTCTGCTTTGCTGAAACTACTTTCAAAATCTTCATCTTTGCTACTGCCAGCTTTACTTAGAGGACTCACTGCTGATACCTCCTCCTGAGCTTTTATCTGTCTGGAGGATAAAAACATTGCCAACATTACAGCTAGAACTTTCAAGTGGACAAGGAGAAGCTAGCTTCAGCAGGATTTTATGTGCCTTTTAGGCCCTTATGTGCACATTAAGTTTTAACAAAAACGCCTATGTTTCTCACCCAGAGGAGTTCCCCCACTGCAGTCTGGCCTTAGTCTGTTTTATGCTGTCTGCACAGAAAGCAGAAGGAGAAAAGGGTAGAGCTGCTGACTACTTTGGCAATGGAGTTTACTGGCCTTTGGTGACAGCTTTATACCTCCCACACACAAGTTGAGGAATATCAGGAAAAGCAGTAAGCACTGAGTAAGCCTCATCCTAACACTTCACCTCACTGACACCAGCTCCAGCATTGGCTCTCCAGGATTAGGTCCACTTGCCTCAATGCAGACACCAGGAAGCTGTCAGCCAGCTCCCCTGGACTGCAACCCCCATCCTCTATCTGTGACAGGGGTGTTCACACTCTGGGTGTAAGTATTTCATAGCAAACTGTAAAACAAATATAGGTGTCATTTTTAGCAAGGGTTGATTATGCTGATTACTGATGTAAGATGAGCTACCTAAATCTATGTCAACGACAGAATAAGGGTCATCCATTTCTTCTACTTAGTATTATACTTCTGAAGTAAGAGAGAACCTGGCTCCATCCCCTCAACAAAAACTGATTCTCAAAAGGAGGATGTACCTTCCCAAAAGCAGGAGAAGAAAGAAGCAGCAGTCACTGGGATTCACTTATCCTTCTAGAATACTGTACATTATTAAAAACTAAATTTGATAGTGTAGGACTTTCCATACTCTAACCGCAGCTAGTAGGAATATATACATACATATATATATGCATATAACAAAAGTGGTGAGAAAAACCTGCTCCCAAGTCTGTGTTTGCTAGCATTGAGTATTTAAAATGACATCCAAAGCACTTCTGTTCCGCACTGGTTCATTCTGTAATTGTGTCATCGTTATTCACACAATTACAAACTATGATGAACAAGTCCAACTCTGAAATTTGAGCCCTAAAGGCTGTATATGTTATCCAAATATATAAACTAATGCTAAGCACATTGGGATTCTTTCAACCCCAAATTTACATAATTACTTCTAATGTTGCAATAGAAATATCATGTACAACTAGTTATAGCTCTGAACGTTTTTCTGCTACATCTTCTGGAAAAGAAATACCATTCTTCAAAGCCCTCCAATTTTCATAGCCTTCAGCAAAATACATTTCTTACCTTTATTAGCAAAGCCTTTACTATTAAGCCATTTATATAAGTTAGTTTTTGACTGACTCTCTAATCTGACTGACAGGATTATAGACATAATGTGTTCCCCCAAGGGATTTTTCTCTTTAGAGAACCAGTCTGCAAACTTCTCACTGTCTAAATTATATGTCATCCATTTCCCTATCCTCAAAAACACAGATAGAGGGAGATGCTATTTCTACAGGTGGCTTCCCATGGCCCTTTGCCAACAAAAGAGCTTAGGAGCTTGAGACAGTGAATTACACTCTTCAGAAACTGTCCTAATTTTTGTCACTAAATTTGATGTTGCTTTGTCACCACTGCCTGAAAATAGAGGTTGAGAGATGCGCCTGGGTGTTTGGGAATTCCGCTTACAGAGACAAGCCCTAAACAAAATAGCTGCAACCCTATAGATAAAAGCCAGGAAGACTAGCTAATCATATCGCTATATTTGCATCAGGTAGTGCATGCCACATCAGTTTTAATGTAGTGTTTTAAGTTTTAAGGTAGTGGAAAGAGAAGGCAAACTTCTACAGCACACACATCTCCCTTTCCCCTCTACCAATAAATACATAATTTGTTGTAAGAACATAGGCAACACAAGCTCTCTGGGAAGGGCAAGCAAGGAAAAGATCCACAGCAGATTGCAGATTGTGCCTGAAGGGAGCAGAGCATCAAGGAAACAGCATGAGGTCTGGCTTACAGCACATCCTTGGCTTTGCCCAGCTGTAAGTCACCTCTTACTGCTCAGTGACACTACAGCACTACAGTCAAGCACTGAGCCTCAGTGTATTCCCATACAGCACAAAAGCTGAAAAGAAGCCTTTCCCCCAGTGCATTCCCATGAAGCTCCTGGCACAATGCAGAAGCAGGTCAAACAGCTAAAATCAAGGTATGACTTGCAGATAAGGCCTTGCCCTTAATTTGTCAGATGGTACAGCAGTCAAGTAATAAAACAACACAGAGCCAAGTTCAACACTGAAGTACAAGTGATTCACAGTCCAGCTTTTACCAAGCTTAAGCATTATGCAAGTCTTTTCCCCTTGGAGGAAGGCCCATGCCATGGAGAATACATGGTAGAACATGCAGCAATGAAGGATAAAGAGCAATAAATTTCAGTTCAGACTAATATGTGCTGCAAAACCTGGTAAAAAGGCACATTAAAAATGAGGCCTCTTCTATATTCCTTACACTGAAAATGGCCTTATCAAGTAATGAGGCCAATGGCTAGGGATGGGATGATGATTTATTTTTTCAACCACTCCTATATAAGGCCCCGAGGGAGCAAAATGGCCTTTACACAAAATTGTGCTGATGAAGTCAGGCTGATGACTTTTTCATTATGTAATAAAAGGCTGCCATAGCTTTAATAATAATTTAGGAAATTATCAAAGTCTTCAATTAAAGATGTCAAATGTAGATGAGAAAGGTAAAATATTTATTTATGAAAGGTAAAATATGTATTTATGAAAAATGTTCTCTCATAACAAACACAAACACAAGTTGCCCGGTGTTTGGCATTCTTTGAGAATATTTCCCAGAATTACCAGTGTCAATGTCTGACCAGTTCAGGTATAAGTGTGTTTAAATATTTAAACATAGAAAAGAAGCAACATTTTTTTTACTTAAATTTGTTAATTAATTTTGTTATGGATATTTTTGTTTTGTTTTGGCGTGAGTTTTTAAAAAACAAGGATCATGGATCTTGTCAGGATATGAGCATCACAGGGAAAGGAAGAGAAGTCTGAGGATTTTGCCTGATTAAAATGTGCGGTGCCCTGCACTCTTAACACTTACTCTGAATCGTAAGTTTCAGATAAAAATTCATAAATTCAACACTGGTCTGGTAATGTTGTTCTGAAATTTAGAGGCCCAGTTCTCCTTGAATCCCCCCATAGGTCCTGTCCCTAAACTCTAAGCAACAACACAAACAACAAAATAGGTAGAACTGATATTGTTAGTACAATATCACATGGTTCAAGCAATCATAGCAGCATGGATGCCATTCTGCACCTAAAGTTTTCAGAATGCTCTCACACCAATAGGTAACACAGGACATATAAATCAACATTCAACCATTTTTTCAGCAAATAATAAACAAAGCACCACCTTTCCCAACTCACTTAGAGATTAACTCCACATCTCAGACATCCATACTAACCAAAAAGTCCCATCCATACGGAAGAGCTCAAATAATGCTCTGGATAAGTCTTTCTTAATTAAAAAAACAAACAAACAAGCAAACAAAAAACCCAAACAAAAAAGGCCACATTTCTCACTACACATTTTTTTAAGTCCTCTAGCTGTCCAGACAGTGAAAGCCTACACTGCATTGTAGACTAAAGGGAAAGTGTAGCCATCTTGTTATATAACAACATAAATATGGAGGAACATTCAATCAGGTCAAAAAAGGGATTAGCTCAGAACGGAGCAAACAAAATTCTTCCTCCACCATAACATGTCTGGGCAATTGGCTTCTATAAATTTGTTACCAAGGGAAAGAGTGCAATGAGTTTCCATAGAAAAAACCCAAATGCTATCCAGCATCACAACAGTGAACATGACAAAATCAAATTTAAGTTTTAAAATGTTAAAAGTTTTAGAAGAATGTAAGTCTACAAACACAAGAGACTTAAAGCCATGATTGATGTGGTGTTAAAGTTATGTAATAACAGCTTCTCATAATACCAAAGGTGTTTGCACAATTTCTTCTGAGGTATCTGATGCTGACTACAGTGCTGAACTGGAGTCTGATCCAGCCTGACAGTTTCTGTGCCTCTTTACACTTAACAAGGTAGAACTAAAAATACAATAAAATTCAAACAATGCAAAGCTATTTCTGGCGATCCATTGCAGAGACAGTCTTAAAAGGGATAAGCTTCCTCCCACCCCACCCTCCCCCCCTCATTTTTTTTAACCAGAGTGGCAGGATCAATCCATTTGATTTTTTTTTTCATATTATAACTAAATTCCCAATTATGGAAAAAGACAAACCCACTCTTTTTGTTTTCCCCTAGAGTGTTCTGTAGCAGTCGCTACTGATGCCTTTGTTAAGCAGTAGTCAGGTGGAACCAAGAAAACAGGAACTAACCTGCTGCTCCTTTGTGACTCTGATCTCGGTGTCCAAAGAACAAGGATTTGTTGTAGTCATTGGCTTGCCACCTGCCTGAGGCATTCAACTGTATCTAGCATAATGATGCTGGAAAGCACTCATGAGTAAATACACAATAACATTTGCATGTTTACAGCATCTGTGAAAGGTGTGGGCGGGGTGATTTCTCTACTGTGTGTTTCCAGAGTAAGTCAAACCCATTAATTAAATTCATTCTCTTGTCCTGCGTCAAAAGGAAAAGCAGAGCTAATTTATGGGTGCTGACTGCTTCAAGAACCAGAAGCTGGTTTTGCTCACTCCCTCTCCTTAATTAGTTTTTAAGTATTGGGAGAGGTTGATTTCTCAGATTCTGATCATACAAAAGGCTGCACATCCTCAATTTCTACAAAGAAAGAAAAAGAGCTGCTTCATTCAGAGTACTGTCTGTCATGGTTTCTCAGTGCTGGCTGAATAATGTCTACAGGAATTGTGTACCTGAACATCCCTGTGCCTAAGTAACTTGCAGGATGAAGCTGTAAAAGGTCTCAATCATAAGACATTTCTTATCTAGTAATTATTTTACTTGTCCCAAAACCAAAAATTTTAAATGAGAAAGTAGCGCTTGCAGAACCATGTAATCCACTGCAACAAAAAAAATCCTGTCTTAACAAGAGACTTAGGGAAATTGCCTCAAACACCTTCTTCTAGAGAGAATACCAGTGTCTCTATATTGCCACAGCACATAGCAATATATGCAAATATATATGAGTGTGGGTTTTTTCTTCTTCTAGGTTCTTTAAACAGGAGACAGATTGCCACCATTTGGGGCTGAAATCTGGAGGTAAGCAATCAGAAGACATTTAACACCCAAAGTAGGAACAGGAAACTGTTACAGAAGTGGAAAATTTTGGATACTGAACTTTCACCCTCAGTTTCTGGGAAATTTTTATTAATAAATAACTATATAAACATAGATTATATTGACACTGTATCACGTGCCCATATGCTGCTGCTGCTGACACTGTCAATAAAGATTCAAGCTTCCCATACATTAATCTGCTAAACTTGGGTGTTACATGTTTCATACCACACTCTAGACCTATACTGACCCATACTGACAGAATGGAAGGTTGGGTCAGATGAATGCTGGAGCTGCCTTTCAAACAATTATTTTATGATTCTGTACAACACTTTGTAAAACATAAGGCAAATTTAACTTGTGCTTCATAGCCCAGGCAGCAGAAAGCCTGCTACGAGCAAGGATACTACCATCTAAAACAGCTCATCATCAGTAGTTGCCAGGAAGAAATAGAAAGCAGCCAGAATGGTCTACAAAAGTAGTAGTACAGAATCAACTAAACAAACAACACTATCCTAAGGTGCTTTAGCTAATGGAAAGAGGATAATTCTCCAGAAATCTCTTGTACAACTGGCAAGACCATGGAGCTCTTCCAGACAGCCTATTTTCAGCTGTGGATCAAGATCTCTCCTTTTGTCAGCTTGTTTTACCACTCAGAAAACAACCTTTGCCTTTCCAGGCACTCCACAAATCAGGGACAGTGGTCAGATCTCAAAGAATTGTTAAACAGTGTTCATTAAATCAGACCAAGTTATGATTTCTGGAAAGGAAGAGTTAAGCCCGGTATTGTTTGAGTAAAATATGTTAGTTCTTTCTGATCCTTATGGGGAGGGATAACTTGTCTTACGAAAAGTGCTGCTCAGCTTCACACATTATACAAAGAGAGGTTGTGTGCAATGCTTGAAAGTTTCAAGGTTGGAGCTCCTAATAGAGCAGAACCTTAGGTGGATCGGAGTGGCCACTGTTCAGTCTGTCAGAGAACGCAACACCCCATGCACATTTCCCATGGAGGACACAACTTTTATAGCCAAAAACCTAGAAAGAGATTCAACAGCAACACGAGAAGGTAAATAGGGAAATAACTGCTCAGGGTCAAAAAGGTTAATTTTGTCCAGCACAAAACACACCCAGGGTCTGAAATGTACCAAAGCAGGTTTAAGGTATTTCATTTTGATTTTGACTTTATGACTTTAAAATATAATGTTTTTCAGCAAGTAAATGAAATGGAAAAATGCAAATATGACCTTCTGAAAGCCATATGATTTTTTTTTTAAATTCCAGGTTATTTTGGAATGGGGAAACTACTTGCTGCTTGGATCCATGACAACCATGTAGATACTATTAACTTGCTTTAACAATCTATGCCACCATGGTAAGCCATATTCCAAAGACTGGGCCTCAGGTCACTGGTAGTTGTGTTGTGCAGTAAGTTGGAGCGACTGGATGTATAAGGCTTCATGTTTCTGTCTCAAAAACAGCAATATAAAAAGTACTAAACCACATGAGCAAGCAGGATATGGCAACATACCTTGATTACAAACACTTTTGCATATCAGACAAGTATTAAGTTTCCCAGAATATCTCAAAAGGGATGTTGCTAAACAAAGATGATGGTAAAAAGAATATTTCATAAAGATGTCTGAATGTAATTTGCAGAACTAACAACGATGCTCCCAACTATCACCAAGCAGAAGAGGAAAAAGCTCCAAATGCAATGAAAAAAAGTATATTTTTAATTTGAGTTTAAGCACAAATATAGAATGGTTTATGCCTAATCATATTTGACACTAAGAAAATGAACAATTGATTCAATTCCACTTCTACACTTATTCTTCTGTTAAATATACAGCACTTGAGACTGAGTTTTCTGCACTCTTTTTAACATTACAAGCAAACAGTTTCACTAATTGATTAGCTCCCTTTTCCTTAAAGCAAAAAAAACCAAACACACAGTCTACTTTTGGGTCAAAAGCCAATTACACACAACCGAAGTTGACAGTGAGACCAGTTGTTGTTTGACACAATATAATGGGTAAGCCGACAACTTACCAGCAGTTGTGATTCCTATCAGCTCTCCTTTTTGGCATTTTCATTTTAAAATTTTCAGGGAATTATAGGAATTTCCTAGAAGAGTTAAAATAAACAAGCAAAACCCAAGTATAAATTAAAGAAAAACCCTATAGCTAACTTACAACTTCAAAATTCTTTAGACAAAAGGAATTCACAGCAGCTAAGAAAGCACTTCAAGGTTTAGTTAAGCAGGTTAGATCTTTTGAAATTGTTAAATAAAATCTGCATCCTTTCATCACAGGGACATTTTCTTTCATTCTCATTTTCCTTTCATTCCATGCATAAATGTTCAGGCCATGGCTTACAGAAAACACATAAAGACATCAAGACAGAACTACGCTGAAAGTAAGATTAATTACAGATCAGTACAAAAATTAAAAGGAGAAATCTACTTGGTAATTAATAATGACAGCTATATATAACAAAAATAGAATTAATGCAAAAAAAGACATAAAATGCCCCCAGTAAAAGGCTGTATAAAAATAGGAACACACCATGATTCAATCTTCATAGATTTTATTATTTACAACACCTAAAGTACTGATGTCACCTTTAACAGATGCACAAAAACATTCTTAACCTTTTGCAACAGTATAGTAAGATTGAGTAGGGCTATAAATCTTCAAGGTGCAGCACAAACATCAAGGTCTGAGAAGGATATGAAATGGTGACACACAAGACAAGTAAAGCCATTTGTTGTAGGGCAACAGAGCAATGGAGTGAATCAAGGTTGAATGAATCCCAGGTTCTCCTTAGCAATGAGTCATATAAGATATCTGGGCTACTTATATTTGCACTTAGTTTTCAGTCATATTTAAGGCTTTCAATAGAAATTCTAAATATCACCTATGGATCAGACACTATGCAGTGTTATCTTGATATTTGTAGGCAAACAGAAACCATGAAACTATACAACCAGCAGGGTTTTCAAACCTGGAAGCTAACTACTGAAATTTTATAAGAAAATTTCAGTTCACCCATAAATTCCGAAGAGTATAACTACACAGAATATGTGTAAAGAGACTGGAGCAAAAACAGCAGCAGTAATGACCATGTTGCTTGTACTGTCCTAGTTGCCTTGTACTGTCCCTCCCCAGCCCCACTACCTGATGCTGAATTTAGGAATGAACTACCTTGGCTTAGGCCCTAAGAGCATTCTGCTGAAAGGAATCTCAAGGTCAGTAAGAATCTCACTCTCTTACAAGAAAAACCTTGCAGATTTCAAGAATGGTTCGAGCACAATTGTCTGGATTTGTGGTTTGTAATGTAAATTGCACTGAGATTTTTCAAGTTTATCACTAGAGCAGAGATGCTGAGAATGCAAGAAAGCACACAGCCTAAATTCTAAAATCCACAGCAAAATACATTGCTCATTACACAGAAATGAGCTTGACTTGGTGATTAATAGTCATTATAAGTTTGCGTGCACACACAGATCCACATGGGCATATGCTCACATCCTGCTCACTGCAAGAAATACAGAAAATATTTATATTTTTAAAGGAGAAAAGACATCTGTATTGTTACACTCTAATCCTACAATTATCCCATTAATTTATTTCTCTCTTTAGAAATTCTTAATAGAAAACATTTTGCTGAATTTTCCATTTAGTTTGATGCATATATCTGAAAAAACAACAGCTTTACCAATACCTAGAATATTACTGCAATGCCAGAGGCATTTCTTAAGTTTCAAAGTTTGTGACAATCTGAAGGGTGAAGTTTTGACAAGCACACCGTAAAGGTAAAGTTTTAACTGATACTATAAATATCTTGGCTGCCAGGGGAAAAAAGAATCCCATAATACTGCATATTTCAAAGTTTTCTAATTTTACTGTTGTTGTTTAAACACTTCACATGAGTCCTAATCCACTGTAGCAAAGCTCATGCTCACTTTAAGCAGGTTAGCATTCCAGTTCAGCTCAAGGGGATGAGCATACTCCTCAAGTGATTTGTTTGATCACTGTCTAAATTTAAAATTCACAATGGTACCAAGAGGAGGTTGTTATATTTCCACATTGTTTGCAGTAGACAGTCTACACTTCAGAGTATCCCTCTTACTTGTGTGTGCACATGAAAAACCACTTGCAAAGTGTTTTACTATTGCAGGATCAAGACATTTAAAACAAAACTTTCAAGCAGTCGATGGAGTACAATCTGAAAGGTAGGATTATTTTTTTTTTTAATTCTCCTTGTGTAGGTTTAAAACTTACTAGCCATTCATTATTGTAACTTCAGCATTCCACAGCATAAAACACCTCTGGATTATTTTTCTCTCTGCTGTACTCCACAGTAGTTTCTAATGACGTTGCTCTGCTGTTACAAGCACTGGTGACAGAACAAGTTCCGAACTGCGTTTCTTTCCAAACCCTAAACTTCCTGATGTAGCAAACAAAAGCTTGTCAGTTCCCACTCCGAAGAGTGGAACTTTTAGAAAAAGACATTGTACAAAAGAAATACGTTGAAGAATACTTACAGAAGAATAAGTTGAATCAATGTAAGTCAGTTAACACAGGTAAAAATGGCAGGAGAAAATGTGGAAATGCAGAAAAATGGAATGGGAAGAACAAGCTAAGGCAAGCGAGGTAAAGAAAGAGGGGGATTTGGGAAAAGGGAATTAATTGGAAAACAAAAATATAAGGATTAATTTAGTTGGAAAGGGAGAGAACACTGACTTTTAACAGTTTCCTTACAAAAAGCTGCAGGTTATTCCATTAAATAGTCAAACACAAACCCACACTATCCTGACAGTTTTAAAAAATCTCCTTGATCCATTTGTTGTTGGGGTTTTTTTGTTTTGTTTTGGGAGGAGTGGGGAGAGGATGGTTGTGGGTTTGTTGGGTTTTTTCCTTCTTTGGTTGCTTTGGCGTTTTGTTTTGTTCTTGGTGGGTTTTGTTGGCTGTTTTTTTTTTCATTCTACAGAAGAGAATCATTGACTCATACTAATTGCTTATGGCTTTATCCAATTTTCTTGGTATTAAGAGAGGCTGATGTTCTAAGCAGTACAACAATACCACCACAATACCTGCCACTAGCAATATTTCAGATGATATAAACAAATCAGAAGCATTTGAAATATTCAGGGCAAGATGATTTTTGGGGACACTAAGCTGCAATTGAATACCAGAGCTGAGATCAAATATCCTGCCCAGCCTCAATCCTGCCTAAAGGCATAAACACACAAACTCCAATACCTATATTTGAACCAATCTCCATAGACATCCAAGTTTACATTCAGCATATTGCTCCTTTAAGTAAAAATGTATCGTATACTTAAAGGATAAAGGCCTGCTAAACTCCAGAAGTGTCTCTTCATGCCCACTTCCAAAGACTCAACAAGGTAAAAAAAAAAAGAAATAAAACACTGAGAATTTCCATGGAACTGATATGCAACAAAGTGTTTTCAATAAGATGGAATGTCAGAATTACAGGAGTTACTTTGATTAGACCTAGTTGTTTTCTTAAGTTTTATTTTCTTATTTTAACTTACAAAATTTCATGATATCTAAAACATCTTCTCTCCTTTGCCATCTTCCTCTGTTCACCAAGTGTTTCCCAGATCACCTAAAGATTAGGTCTTTCAACAGCATATTTTAAAGGTCCTGCTATCTTTGCCCCAAATTGCTGCAGAAGGCTAGTAACTTTTTCTACACACAACTTGCAGGCAAATCCAAGAGGCAGCAGCTTCCAGGAGATGGATCAACAAAGAGTTTGATTTTATAGTGTACAGTGTGCTGCTATGCTGCAAGTTAGTGGCAGATGTACAACACTGTACATGGCATGAGCACATAACATAGCTGGGAAGCAACCGCACCGGCCAAGTTTTTCACACAGACTAAATCCTATGGGAGTATTCTGTAGCCTTCATGCTCAATGCCTGCTATTTTCCATTTTCCTAATATTCCAAGGAGAATTTCTCATTGATACAACCCTTCATAAAACTAATACAATAAAAATTAAATTATGCCAGGAGGCTACAAGAAATACCCTTTATAGATAAAAATTCAGTTGAGAAACAATCCATATCTAGAAAATAATTCTATATTTAAGCACGTTTATACTCTGCAGCTGATTCTGCAAATGGAAGTCTAGGAAAAAGTGACTTCTGGGCCAGAAGACAGGAAACAAGCAGCTAGCTCCAGAGATAGTTATGCTGACATAAAAAATTCAGCTCAAAAGATTTGTTTGCTTTCCTGTCAGTACTGCAAAGAAAAGAAAACTGTAGTTTCTGGCTTATTCAGCCCCAGGGTAATAAATATTCTGAAAGGCAGATTCTGTCCTTATTTGCATTCTCCCAGTCCCCTCTGGTGAGGGTGCAGGAAACTAAAGCCACATCATGGCCAGGAGAAAATCTGTTTTGTATTCACATTGTCATGTGGATCCTGCATTCCCACAGGATCTTAGGGACCACCATACCAGCCCAAATAAGTGACCTGAGTGACATCCCAATTTTCAGCTCCGTGAGTGAGTTTAGTGCCACTTCATGAGACCCCCCCCAGTTATGCCTCCAATTCATCAGTTTGCTCAGCAGCATCTCACGTGCACCCAAAAAGGGACATAGCCAAAAGCAAATGTGTCAAGGTCTGAATGCAACTACAGAGCCTGATATATTGCTGCTTTCTTCAAATGAACCTTTCTGACCTCAGCATTTGCCCTTCCTCAAATTCAGCTAAAATTTCTATCTGATCTTTCACCAGGGACAGCAACATCTTTCAATATTGTTATAGTTAACAGATGTCTTTGATCTCTCAGCAAATCTCAGTTGGATTTTCACAGTCCTCAAAATTCACCAGACTTTAATATATCTGTCAATCAAGCACCATGTTTTTGTTCTTTCTCTCTCTCTCTACTCTCAGACCTAAATTTTTTGAGCCCTGTAAAGTTAAGTCCTTCTTTGTTACCTCATCTTTCATCCAAAAGTTGAAATTTCATTTCTTCAGTCAGCCCTTTAGACAGAAGTAGAAGCAACAGTAAGAAAGCTATCATAAGACCTTTAGTTTTTCTCATTTATTTAATATTTTAGAGACAGGTCTGAGAGACCTACTGCAGGAAACAAAACAAACAAAAAAATACCAGATTTGGAATTGTATGGGGTTTTTTATGCCAGGAGAAATGTTTCATGAGTCTCTCTGTTTGGTATCTCCCTACTATTGTCCTGAGAAGCCCCAGAGTCATAAGAGCAACGACCCTTCAAAATTCTTAACCAGGACATCAGTAGCTGTGTTTTCAACACTGGGGAGCAAGTAATGAGACAATATTACCAAGAGGAAGAGAAAACTGCTTGGACTGACAGATACCTTTTACCTGTTAGAGACTTTTATTATTTACCTATACATATCTGTGTATGACAGTTAAGGAGAGAAAGCTTTATAAACACCTAAGGAGAGCTATAAAGAAATTCAATTTTACAATCTAGCCTACACAATTTCTTTATCAGAAATATAATGGCAATAAATATGACAAACCACTTGCTCTGCTGACTCCCTTCAAGACTGACAAATAGGTCAAATGAGTCATGTTTTCCTCTTGGAAAGATTCACCGTATCATTTGACACACATGAAAGGACAGAATAGGGAGGCCAAGTTAAGAGCAATGATTTATAATCAAATATCCATATGCATCTGTGCCAGGAGGGACAAGGCACTTCAGCTGGAAGTCTGCTGAGAGCTTCTGAACCCCTTGTCCTAAGGTGTAACTATACAAATTTCATGTGGCCTGAATCCACATGGTGTTGCTAAGACTTCAAAGCCTGGCAAGTGCATTAAGGTCATATCTTACACAAAGAGCACAATGTTCAGCCTAAAACACAGCAACCACATTAACTCCCAGCCAAAACCACAGAGGAGGCAGTGCTTAGTTTACACAGTATTCAAAGAGTTAGAGAATTTCCTCACAAATTAGGAATCCCAAGTCTGGTTCGAACCTCAATCTCAAAGCCACGTCTCACAGCTATCAGTCACATCCTTGATGGCACGCTCTGAAGCAGGTTGCTGAAGCCTGCCACCAGGAAAGGAGTGCTCCAGGCAAAGCACAAAGCAACCTTGTGAATTGTAGACCCATGGCAGCACTATCCCAGACCCTGATTCTAGAGCAGTTTCTGTGTTAAATGTTTTTAAAAGGCATTGGATACAACTAAAGTTTTTCAGATTAAGGGATGGAACCTAAGAATCCATCCTCCAGAGTGCAAAGTCGCAGAAGATTACAAAGGGACACTTTAACCTCTCAAGAGAGATGGCATTTCAGATAGAGTCCCCCTGTTACATAAAAATTGACTGTAACTATTTTGAGGCTAGAGCAGTGTTGCCAAACACAGCTCCCCATTTGGGCCTAGCCTAACACAATTACTGAATCAAATAAGTTTCTCTACTGATTGCTTATTTCATATGTCTATGGCCATCTGCTTCCCATGCCCAGTTTTTGCCTTGTCACACATTTAGACCATACATTGCTTGGGAAGGAGCACATTTCTATACAGGGTTTTAGGCCCCACTATTAAACAAGTTATTATATTTTATGGGATTAAGAATTTTAAACCATAGGAAATATAAGCTTCAGTAACTTTAAACAGTGATGTAAGTTTGGGAAGACCAAATGTTAAACCAAGTTTGGCTGGAAAGGAAATGAGTGGTTTTATGCTACAAGCTATATTTGGTTTTCCTTTATGCAAACTAGCTAATGATTGTGACAGTTTCACCCTCTGCCCCACTCTTTCTTTTACTCATTAAAAATAAAACAATCATTTTGTATGGCAAATAATGGGGGTAGGGAAATGTTCTGTGACTTAGTGTTATGAGTGATGAGGAACTAGTCAGAGAGAATGCATTTCCTTTTAAGTATCTTATAAATATTTAAAATCAATTGCAAAAATCATAACAGGAAAAAAAGGACATGTTTAGATCACCTCCAAGTTGTAGCCCATGTCCCCTCTAGGGCATTCTGCTGCAGTGATAATGTCCTCAAAAAAAGATCCACCTCCCATGTTAGCTGGCCTTACTCTCTCATAGGTGTTTATGAAATAGTCAACAGCTACCAGAGATATTAGATATTAGTCAATGAATGAGTATAAGAATGACTTCTAAAAAAAAAAAGTAAAACTGGCAGGGTGGAAATAGAAATAGGAATCTATGATGAGAATAAAACATGGCACTTCGTATACTAATACTGTCAGGAAGCCACTAGGAGTAAGTGGAAGATCTGGTTGCCCTTATTGGTTTGAAAAAAAAGGACATTTTGAAGAGGACCTAGCAGGACTTTACACAGCTATGCATATTAATACATTTTTTGGAAGATCAGCTTAGGCAATGACCAACAGTCTCAAAACAAAACACCTTTTGTAAAACTGATGGCACCTACTTTTAATTACCTTTCCCTTCTGCTAACACACCTGCAAATAACAGGTGCAGGTGTGTTGCTCAAGCTGCACTGGCAGCACCCACGCTTCCCTGCCTTGAGACCTGCCCACCACTGCACCTTGGTTTGATGCAAAGAATGTGAAGGGGCAATGTGGGAGCAGAAAACCCGACAGGATCTGATAAAAGACATGGCTAGATGCCTGGGGGCATGGGGAGAGAGCAGCTGTAAAGAAGTGGAGCCGGTTTTAATGTTGCATTTGCATCAATCCAGATGCTCCCCCTTCCAGCTGAAGTATTAACATGGCACATAACAATTGGCAGGTATTGCCATTGCCAACTATACTGGTATAGGTAGGTTCTTGACAGCACAACTACACATATGTAAGATAATTAGCACTTATTTTTCTAGTATAAGCAGAGCAGACTAAATCTGGCCTTTTCTCAGCTCTTTGAAAACACAAATATAAGCAGATACTTCCACTAGTGTGACAATCCTGACTACCAAAGAATTTTCTCATCAGATTGTAGCTAGACATCATGCTGGCAGGATGCTCTTCCCTGTTGAGAAATGTCACAGAATGCACCCACAATTAGAGGGCATAACTGATCCCTGCACAGCAGACACACCTCTCAGCTAGGAGACAGCACTCTCCCTTGCATGCTGTTGTAAATAATCCAAATATATAATACACAGATTATTCTATTACATACATGGTAATTAGTGTTGACTGCTAATGTTTTGAACCTGGGACAACAAGCACAATAAATGCACATTTTTGTCAACTATTACTATTGCAAATTTTCTGGATAAACACTTAATACATGCATACATTTTCAGATGACAACTCACAAAAAGAAGTTAAAATCATGATAACATACTCCCACTGGTTGAGTGGTGAGCAGGCCACAGTCTGGTAATTAGCTGATGCTGTAGTGATGGTTCATCAGGCAAGCATAGTGTTTGTTATTTGAGCATTTGATATCCACGGAATCACAGAAAGGCTTGGGTTGGAAGGGACCTTAATGACCATCTAATTCCAATCTTCCTGCCATGGGCAGGGATGGCACCCACTAGACCATGTTGCTCAGGGCTAAATCCAACCTGTCCTTGAACACTTCCAGGTATGAGGCATTCACAACTTCTCTGGGCAACCAGTTCCAGTGCCTCACTACCGTCTGGGTAAAGAATTTCTTCCCAATATCTCACCTAAATTTCTCCTTCAGTTTAAAACCATTTTCCCTTGTTCTGTCACTATCTACCCATGTAAAAAGTTGTTCTTCATTTTTATAAGCCCCCTTTAAGTACTAGGAGGCCACAATGAGGCCTCCCTGGAGTCTTCTCTTCTCCAGGCTGAACAATCCCAGCTTTCCTAGCCTGTTTTCAGAGGAGAGGTGCTCCAATCCTATGAATCTTCATTTACTTTGCTCTTTAATCTCCTGAAAAGTGTTGGATTCAGGTAATTAGAAACAATTCTGTTTACGTGTCACTTGGTTTGCTTTTTCTCTTGCTATGACTGGTCACATACCTTTGTCATTTAGGGATTCAGTTATGCCATGTACCACCTTGATGAAGTAGAAAAGTGGTATCAGACCTACTTCCTTAGTAATAAAAGAATTATTTGATGTCAGAATACAAAGCACCAAAACTTAGGATGTCATAAATATGTGAGTTCTATATATTTCTAGGTAAAAAGCATGCTTTAGATGAATGAGAGTCTCCAGGTTTTGATACTTGCCCTGATTAAAACCATTTCTGTCCCTTGAAAAAACCACAAGTCTAAATCAGTTTCATGGTTTCACTGGAAAGAAGCCTAAATTATATCCCTAATTCCCTATACACAAACCCAACCTCAATCTTCATGCCTTGAATAGCATACAGAACACATCAAATTCCTCCCACCTATTGTCTGCACACAGTGTCAGTGTGTAATATTACCCAGAAGTTTGACACTTCAGTCATGAAAACCCAAAGAATCAGGCCACTGCCTCAAACAGTGTACAATCCATGGGCTTGATTCAACTTGGCCAGAGAGAACAAGTAGTTTTTAAAATAATACATTATCAGACTTAACAACTGATGATAGTGTAAAGATTATTCAAGAAATGATAACATTTATCTGTGAAAATAGGGGATCTAATCTGAAAAGAAAAAAAAAAAAAAAAGAGGGTGGCAATGGGAGTCAAACATCCAAAGCTGACTGCTCTAAGTCATGGCTGCAGTTAGGCTGTGGCTGAAGAAATTTTATAAGAGTTTTTGATGAGTATCTCTGTATCAGCTTCTCTTATCTTCACAGTTAGGTGTAGTAGAAACGCGTGCAAACTGTTCAGCAGGCGAGTAAGGCCTTGGTGGAGAATAAAAGTGGCTGGTAGACCTGCTCAGCTCCGCAGCTTTGTAAAATAAATGAAAATAGGACAAGCAACGATAACCTTGGCAATAACCTTGTGCTGGCAGGATAGCATAAGGCTCTTTCTGGAAGACACTCTGACACTCTTTATTCCCAAATATAGAGCCTCCCTCCCTCAAAACAGGAGAGTAAACTCAGCTGCACCAGAAAAAGCACTTGCACAGCTCTTGCAGAGCAGCACAGATAGCAAGGACTGCAGGGTGACTCAAAGTCAATCCATAGGTCATACTCTGTCAGCAGCAGGACGGCACATCCAGGTATCCCACTGGGGCTGGACTGCAAGATGGCTGAAGCACAGAAACAACACCTCAGTACTGCACTTTAATAAAGCGTGAACAAAAAGACTGAAGTCAATTCAATGGAGAAAAACAAAGAAGGGCCCATGAAGTGGAACCTATTTCCTGTAAAGGAGCATATTACAGTATTTCCTCAGGCTAGTTCATGTATTTAAGATTTTATATGTTGATTCAGCTATTCCCTGAAGCACATTTCAAATAAATTTCCAGATTAAAATTCAGTCAGGAAAAATGAAAGTAGGTAGATTTCAGTCAGGCTTTAAGTACTGGTCTGAATGCAGATATATGCATAGATTTGTTATAAAATTTTTGCCCCCTAACAAGTACATAAGAAATGAGTTGCCAAAGACACTACAGATTCAACGAAAAAGTTCAGACAACTTATGCCACTTGAATTTTCAGTTTTTTTAGTTCTCACCTACATGCTAAAATGCAACTGTTTCATCCAAAATGGGCTACAACTTTCAGGTGTAGCAGTAGAATTGATTTTGAGTTTTTGAGGAAAGTAATTTGTTTTCAGAAGACATTTACCTGTCAGAAACAAAAAGGCTTTTACTGGTGGTGTCAGTCCCCACAGGCTATAATAAAATCATAGAATAGCTTGGACTGGGAGAGACCTTTAAAAGTCATCTAGCCCAAGCCCTCTGCAATGACCAAATGCAATATGTTCAAATAAATCAGGTTGTTCAGACAATTTCGGGCCCAGGATGGTTTGAGTAGCGTACACACACACTCCTTCTCTCTCTTTTTGGAAACCACCTGGTCTCAGAAGAGTGAATAAAGTCAGGGGGTGGGGGGGGAACAGGATTTGAAGTATTCTCTGTATTTTAAGCTGAGATGGTTCTTACAGATTATATTCATCCAGTAGTAATGATTAGCCTGCACAGTGTGTGGCTAAGCTATGCTCCTGCTCCTTTTTCCTTTACAAGCTTTTCCCTGTTATGCTCTCTCCCCCTCTACCACAAGCTGGTAATTATTTCTACTGTATGTTTACTAGTTTTCTAAATTCTAAATATAGTTTTCTCAGCTCTATCACCACTCCCACAATCTTTCCATGCCTCTTTTATATTACCTGTCATCCAGATCAATTTTTCCTCTGCCTCCATGCCTAAGTAACACACAGACTCATAGAATGGTTCAGATTCAAAGAGACTTTTAAAGGTCATCTTTGAGCAGGGACATTGCACTTTCCTCCAACCTAGGCATGTCTGACCCTTTCTCAGACCTTGGCACATGCTGAGAACAGTATCTGAAACGCTCTGAGAGGTGCAAATGCCTACTTAGCACAGAAGGCAAACTGTACCTCCCATTAGGAGAAGTTTTTTGAGTGCTAGAGCACTCTAAGGTTATTCCCACCCCACATTCTTTATATTTCTTCTGCACATATTTCTCTGCAAACACTTTCTCTTCCCACATTTGCTTCTGTGCATATGTCTTCTAGCTGGTTAGCATTTGGCATCTATGTAAGACCTCATTAGCAAAAAAAATACCAAGGAAATTGTGTTTGTGTTACTAGTGAGGCAGCCAGACTTAATTTTAGTGAGCAAGGGTTTCTGTACATTGCAGAGATTGGCAGCTAAGGCCAGAACCCTTAGAATTCAAAGGTGTCACAGAGGAATGCAAAACACAGTGAACTGATGGGGAAGACACTGGCAGGATTAAATCTGAAAGGTGCCTCTACTGGAAAATATCATCAGAAAGAGGCACCTCAGGCCCCTGGGAGATAAATCATTCAGGTTCAGCAGCTCAGATAATACCCATGTAGGAAAAAACACCTTACTTGGTAAGCTACAGTGGAAAAGGATGAAGAAGAGGGAAAAGCTAAACAAAAAACAGAAGCATCAGAGTGTGTGTGAAGAATAAAGGAAAACACCAAACAAACTAAAAAACTCCAACTGGCTCAAAAAGAATGACCCAAAGTCAGAGTTTATCAGTTTGAGATCTACTATTTTAATATGCTTTCCCCTCAGTTTTCTGCCTCTGCTTCTTGAGGCAATGAAAAAGAATTTAAAACTAAAAATAGAGACAGAAGAAAAAAAATACACCATGAACAAAAATAAGACTGACTTTTTCCTGTTTCCATATAAACTCCCAAGAATATTCAAAAAGGTGCCAAACCCTTTTTCTGTCTCAAAAATATTTCTTCCTCCCTTTTCATGACATTATGCCTTGTTTGCCTTTTGTTTACACATAACACAGCCACGGTTTAAATAGACAATACAAGCTATGTTATGACATGATTTAAAATCAGATACCTTGTGTTTCTCAAATCTGATAAAGGAAAGCAGGCTTCCCTCAAAGCACATTGTGGTTTGAAATGTGGCATGAAAGGTTGTAGTTTCGAAGTCAGACATTATTCTTGTTATCTTTGCCAAGGTCTCACACTTAAAGAAAAGCCACATCTTACTCTCCTAGCAGGTGCCACCATAAATGTATTTAACAACCTCCCCTTTTTCAGTATTTGTTTTACTGATGGGATTTGTATCTGGCTCTCCTCAAATTAAGACTAATTACTACTTCCCTCCATAGAACAATTTTCTCCAACTTTTTTTTTTAAATAGTTGCTCTTTTATATCATATTCCTTTAAAGGAAGAAAGTCAGTCTTTCATAATATCAGGTCTTCCTGGTCTCTGTGTGAACACTCGCTTAACACATTGCAAGGACATTTTTTTTAGACTATCTTTTGTATGGTTAACTAAGTCTGCTGTGGTGGCTGGGGGAAACAGACACAAAGTTCACTAGGATTATTGGTAGTTTGATCTGAATTCTGAGGACCTAAATGTTAAGGTCAAGCATTTTACTGCCACTTTAGACAGGCAGCCTTTTTCTGGGGGGGAAACTAGCCCCCAGAGTGTTTTACAAGGGAGCATTCCGTATCATGTCATGTTTATCTGAAATTATCTAATCAATGTAGCAGCACAACATATTTAATAAACATCTTATATGGATACAGTGTTTCTAAACTCAGTTAATATACCATTATCCCTTGCATATAGCCTCTTACTCGGTTCTGTTTCAAGTCTATATCATGTGCTTGATTCAAACTGCTCAAGACAGCAGTTTATCCATTAATGGAACTATGCATATCACACAACACACAAGCCTTTAGAGTTAGGTACCTAGAACAAGATAAGTAGGACTAAAGCATATTGTTTCATGCTATAAAAGCAATTGTTCTCCAGAATTATTTTCCAGCTTGACTTGAACGATTATTATAGACGAAAGAAAAGGGCAAGGGAAAAATAAACATGTCAGTGTTCAGAGACTGACATTGTAAAACCATATTCCTGTTTCAGGGATGTGAAATATTTTATAAGATAATACAATATATTTTCCATATGTAAGTTTATTCTTGCCGGAGGACAGATCCAGTTGTAACTAATCAGTGGAAAAACTTATTGCAGTAGCTGCAGAGATAATTCCACAACAGTGGCTGTAATTAAAAAAACAAAACAAACAAACAAAAACCACAAAAAGAAAAACCCAAAACCCCCAAAAAGAAAAACCCAAAACCCCCAAAAAGAAAAACCCAAAACCCCCAAAACAAACCAAAACACAACACAAAACCAGGAAAGTGCTTTCTATGAAAACTACTGCAGTAATAGCACTGTACAGTTGTTTTCTATTACAATTACAAGTATCTCTACAACAGAATAAAGGCCAGTAATTAGCACTTCCCAGTGCTTAAAACCTATCAGCAAGATTTTGTGCTTTAAAAATATAAAAAAAAAATCACAATTTATAAATAAAAGCACTGAGTAGGAAGTCTGTCAGATACAAGTTTAAACAGAAGCAGCCTGACTTGAAGTGCCCACTCTCAGCTAGAAGCAACGTCTATTGTCAGAACTGGACAAACTGGAACTAGTTGCACCAAACCTATAAACTTTAAAGTCAAGCCAAAGGCTGTGTGGGAATTTCAGTGGGATTACATAGCAACTGACAGCAACTGAAGTTATTTCATCTCTGCTAAATCATTACATTATTTGCATACTTCTAGCCCACAGGAAGGATAGGGCTTAGTAGAGTCCATAGAGGAAGAAGCTTATAATAAGCCAAGTTATATTGTCTTTCCCATTAACAGAGATCACACGGTGACTTATCTAACATACACTAACCTGTCAGCCACTGAGACCTGAAGCTTGAATCTAGCAACAGCTGGTCAACTTTTTGCAATTTTTGTTTTTTCAGTTTATAAGCAGGTTTAAGCTAAAACTCAAGATATCAATCAAACCAGAATAACTATCCACACAGGGCTTAGCTCAACTGCATTAGCTTGAAATCAGTCTTAGCCTAAAGAAGAGCTACAGCTAATTCAGCTTTTAACACAATCAAAGCAAATTGTATTAAGAATTTCCCTTTTGGCTGGAAAAAATGGCTCCATCAGCCAGCCTAAATAAGCCCCATATCTAGTCAAATCTGCGCAAATGTCTTTGTAACGTAGAGCAATGGCACATAAGGAGGGTCAGTGCACACCATCATCTTGCCAGTTACTGCATCCTCTTCAGATGAAAAACACTATCAGAATTCTTGCTATGGTGTTGCTGAGGGATTAGAACACACAGTTCAATCAGCAATGATGTGGAAGGGAGACTGCATTTCAGGGAGAGAAGCAGCAGCAAGACACAGGAAGCAAAGCAGTTGGCTTACAAACTATAACAAAGCACTGAGTTACATCAACCTGGCTACTCCTGATTAGAAACTTCTGCTCCAGAACAGTTCATGGGCCATCAAAAATAAAAAGCATAGGAGCAGCTATGCCCTAAAACCTAGATGCTGAATGACTGTAGGCTCTTAGAGGCTTCAGGAATGAAAGGCCTGAAATCAGGAATTTAGTTCAGTGCTAACACCAGAGTAGTTAGATTTTAGAGAAGGGGGTGGGGGAAAGGAGAGTTTTGATTTACATTTCTGCCAGCATAATCACCGGTGTGCAGTTCAGGCCATGCCTGATAAGAATAAATCAATACTACTTTCCTTGGATGTTTTGTAAATAAATGACTAAAAAAAACACCCTGACCTTGCATCATCAATTTCTGTTTTATGGGAAGTAAGCAGCTGTCCTTAGGCAATGGCAAAAGTATGCAAGATTGTCAAGAATCTCAAGAGAAAGAGTCTGAGTATCAATGGATAAAACATATAAACAATATGTCCTGACTTGATTAATTTGATATAACATAGACCCAAACCCATAAAGAATCTTGGGGCTTTAGGATTTTTGGATACTGAAGATCTGGGACTCCAGTTTAGGTTCAGAATTTAAAAGTTCTCAAAGGTCCAAACTAGTAAACCATTTCTTCCCATAATAAAAGACTTCGGCATAAGAACCCTATAATAAGTAGTTCTTAGCATCTCACTGGGTCATGAGATGCACACACACAACACATGCAATATACAGAAATATAGCAAAACACAGTCTGCTAGTTCTAGTCAAACTCTGGAATTTACTGTAGTAAAATGCAGATGCAACACACTGCATATAATAAAACGCCAATCCCAGGAATTTGTCTGTGCCTGACTAAGAGATAGTTCCACAAAAATGTCACCTCATTGCTCAGTAGCTGTCACAAAGTGAATGGAGACAAGGAGATATTCAGAAAGAATAAATCTCTGGTTCCAAACACCTTGAGAGCTCTGCATTTGTGGTTCCCATGCATCATTTGGAAAGGGTGTTGAAATGCAAAAGACTCAAAGAACACCACAAGGGCAATTTACTGGCATGAAATCATGTCAGTATGGGTAACATTTAAATAGATGGGGCATCCTTTAGACTGTGTATCTGAAGGGGCAGTACAGGACCTGTTCTATAGTCACAATACAACATGATGGTTACATCATGTGAAGAAGAACTAGAAGGCAGCAAATACTGCTAGTAAGAACCAGGTTCAAATCAAACAAAAGCAGGCAAGGCTGGTCTGTGAAACTACTTAGTAAAGGATGTGGTAGATGCTAGCAATTTACCATTTAAGAAAACAACTAGACAAATTAATGGAAGAGAATTTCACCAAGAGCTGCCAAAGAAAAAAATATTGGGGGGAAAAAAAAACAACAAATCAACACCAAAAAAAACAAAACAAACAAAAAAATCTAAAAAAAAACCAAACCAAAACAAAACAAAAAAAACCCAACCATATCCAATATGCTTATTTAGAATCCTCCAAACCATAAAATTGCTTAGGAAATTATTCTGGGAGAAACCATTAAGTATTATTAAATTCTTCCCCAGATTTTTCCCCAATTAAAGGGTATTAGCAATGCAAGATAGAAACCTGGAAAGATCTTGAACTGTACTGCATCCATTCTTGCATAGACATCTTTGTAGCCAATAAAACCCTTCTAAACCTAAGCATCATTTTCAATGCAATCACTCATTAATTTCATAATGCTTCACTCACTGTCTGTCTCCCTTGCCTTCCCTCTCTCTCTTTTCAGATTAAAGAAAATCCAGATGGGGTGCAGGTGCTGCAAAATGATACAAAGGTACAATAGAACAAGAGTTGCTTAGACTGAATAAAAGAAGAGCATTAAACCATGTGACTGTGCTCCCCTACACCTGTTGCATAAATTAGCCTATTTAAAAGGTTGGAGTTTTCTCAAAGTTTACAGTATTTTCAAGCAAAGGCATACTGATTCCCTTTGAATGTCCTTTAGATTTACCATAACTAAGGTCCCCTTCTATAATGCCTATCCCACAGAGTAAATTGTGTGACAATGAAAACTTTTCTTTAGTAAGCTTTTTCTCATTTAAGTATCATGAGCAGAATTCAATAGAACAAGGAGCACAGACTTTGTCAGATCCCCCTCTCTCCTAAGCAACGAAAATGTACTACATACCATTCCTTGCTTCCATCACAGCTTTTAAATGTAGCTAATTGTGGGAACAATTTTCATACTAAATGTCTCCCTAAAGACTAGGAAGCCTTGCTAGTTTGATAAAGACCACATTTCAGCCCCACTTGAGGGTTACTCCTTGCTTAGGCCACTTCTGTAGAACAGGTAAGGAAGTGGGGGGCAGAGAAATGGCACTATGAGAGAAAGAGGGGAGATAAAGAAAAGAGAGACGCCCTGGAAGAGATAAGTCAAGGAAAATCTAGAGCAGGGGGAGGAGGGGGGCATGGGGTGGAGAGAAAAGGACAAAAGACTTGAAGAAAGAACACCAGGAGAAAAGGGAGATATTTTAGCTACTACATAAGGACACATAATTAACAATCCATGTGATGACTACTCATTGGCTAACTAGCTCCCCAGAGAAAACAAAAAATAAAATGGGAAACAAGCAACAACCAGCACACAGTTCTCCAACCTTCTCCTTAAACTCCTGGTGAATCTCACTACAGCGGTTAGTTATGATCAGTCCCCGGACACAGCAGCTGACAGCACAGTTCCACTTTTCCATTTGGTTTAGCTCATTCTCAGGACCTAAGGTAAAGTTTAGTGACTCTAGTTCTCCAAGACCTTTAGGTTAAAAGTGAAGCTTAATCTTTTTTAATAATTATATTAACCTCATAAGTAATATTTCCTCTACAAATTTTCCTTACTTCAGCTATATTTTTGATCCAGAAGAAATACAATCGCCTGGATGTATCCATGAACGAGACAGCTACAAACACAATGAACAAGGCAGCAATAAATTCAAATTCAGAGAGAACAGTGAAAATGAAGAACACAAAAATGAACTCCAGAAGAATGAGCTAAACAGGCCAGAAAATAAAAATCCACTAAACAGCACAAAAGAAACTCTTGCGAATCATGGAGGTAACAATTTTCAAGAGGATGGCCATGTGAAGTGTGCTGCAAAGCTTGATGTTGCAGTCAATGGTGGCAACTCCTGTGCTGAAGGGCACTCCATACTCAATCCCAACATAAACCTGGTGAAAGAAGCCAACGAAAAGGGAACCTGTAGCCAGTCAGAGGCTTCTTCAGCTAGCAATAGAGACTTTTACGCTAAATCAAACAGGTCTGGCCAAGAACTTGACCTAGAGACAGGCAGTCAGAGGAAGGCAGCCTTCAGTGTGCCTGATAGTATTCCAGACTCCCAGTCTGCAGAAGACAGCATCTTTCTCAAAGGAAACTCAGCACTGGAGACACAAAACAATGCCATACAACTGCCAGATATTGATTACCCCCAAAATAGCAATCAAACTGGGAACTGTGTTGAGAAAGACAGCGTTTCAGTCCATTGTGCACATTCAGACCAAAACGCAGGTCCTTCAGCAATACAGGACCAGGACCTTTGTGTAACCCCACATTCGCCTGTGAAGACAAGCAGTACTGAACCTTTTGAAACAGGCTCTGCAAGTTTGAGTGAGAGCATTACTGGTGGTATCATTGTAGTGGCTGTTACCAAAGTCACACAGGCACTCACACACCCCAACCGTAAAGACATCAATGGAGAAATCGAGGAGGAAGATGAAGAAGTCGCAGCAGTTCTGGCTGCATTGGAAGCTGCAACTGCAGGGGAAGACCTGGAAGATGATGATGAGTACTAGATGAAGGTTTCTTTCTAATACACTGGGTAAGATCCAGGTTTGATTTCTGGATCTATATGAACACATGTACAGCATGCATGGAGAGCTGTTGTGAACAGCATATATATAAAAGGAGTTGGAACTAAACCTCTGTCCCTTCAGCTGTTTTATACAGCCTTCTAATTTCCACTGCCTGAGAAACAGAAGTGTTCCCTTGGCTAATGGTAATACTCTTCTCTATGAGACCAGCCATGAGGGAAAAGCATCAACTCTTCCACACAGTATTCTGCTGTATACCCATCTCACCTGGACTCATGCAAATGTTTCCTTCGGTTTTGACCCTCAGGAGGGTCTGTGCACACTGCAGGTTCCAGGTTCAGAAAACGTCGATTATTTAAAACAGAACTATTGATGCCATGGAGTTAGAAACCACAGATTCTCATTGTTAGCACAAAAAAAAAATAATATATATATGAGCCAAAGTTCTATGAAACATGAAATAGGGAAGGCAGCTTTGCTTTAACTTCACTTTGGGTATGGTTTCAGTACTGATTCAGCCTAAGCCTAGGCTTAGGATGACAACCTCATCTGTTCCCTTATACCTCCCCTCAACTTTGTGTTACTGCTTCAGTTCCTTAAACTGCAGAAGCCTAGGCAAATCCAAGACAGTAGGTAACTTTTCTGTTAGTTTAATGAGCTGATAATCTTATGTGATTCTTCACATAAGAATTGTGCACACACTTAACAGATGTGCCAGAGAGGGATCAAAACTCAGTCCCTATCAGTGTGAACAGAATAAAGCTGTAGTAGAACTACAGCCTGAAACCTCTCAACTCCACTAAATCTTCCAGGCACACATCAATTGTCTGACAATTGTTTTCAAACAGGTATTATCTCAAACATCCCCAGCAAGATGTGTTTTCATATATACAAACAGCGAGTCAATGTGGACCCTTCCTTGGCTCTGCTGTTGTCTTTAAACTCACAGCAGAAAAACAGATCAGGCTTCCAAGTTGAATTAAGCATAAGACCTGGGGCTGCATTTCTTGTGGGGGAAGAAAAAGGAGGTAGAGACCAATCTGGTGCTGCAAATTGAGCAAAAATATGGTTGAAATAGAAAGTGCTTGACATTTTATATGAAATTTTATGGTTTCCAAGTTTCTTTTATAAACTAATAAATTTTTTAATCATATAAAAAATAATGTAGTGGCTTTTGTACTTTAAGCATTTTCTGAATCCAAAAGTTACATTAAAGAAGTACTATGAGATATACTCCCCATTAGATACATGAAAAGCACCGATTATGTATTTGCCTACAGTATATGCTGAATCCTAGTTGAATCATTAACATACATAAGGATCAGAATATTAGGAGGTGGGTTTTCAGTAATGTGGATATTTAAATTATTTCATTTAAATGCAGATTCTGTTTTAAAGTGCAAGACCAAGTAAATATTTCAATTTCTCAAAATATTAATGATACCCCTAGGAGCAATTAAAACAACCCAAAGTCTCAGCTTCAAGAGAACTATATTCAGCTACAGACAAGAGTCACAACATTGTATCTGTAAAATAAAAAAAAGCTTTATATGTTTTTAAAGTACTGTAGTACTGTTGATTTCTCTACCACTTTACCACTTTAATAGGTCCTTCTAAGCATTTTCATAAATGCAAGTGTCACCTATGTATTTGCCTTTAAAAGATTACAATACTGAATGTCAGTGAAATACTACCGGCACATTGGGTATTACTAGTTATGATTATGATAGGACATCACATATGTATGTCTGTCTGTATTGTGAGGGCCCTGAGGGCATCACTAGGCCTCCCTGGCCCAGCTCCCCACAGCCCTGCCCAGCCCTGCCATGGGCCCAGCCGGAGATGCCTG
Organism: Campylorhamphus procurvoides; assembly: GCA_013396655.1. NCBI lineage: Eukaryota > Metazoa > Chordata > Aves > Passeriformes > Dendrocolaptidae > Campylorhamphus > Campylorhamphus procurvoides. The sequence goes on from WBMV01004764.1 coordinate 184,470, forward strand.
GGATGGGGTTGTCCTGCTGCCTGTGGCTGCCTCACTCCTTGGATGGGGTGGCAGGATGGACTCTGACTGTGGGTTCCAGCCCTGCTGTCTCTAGGGAGCCTCCACTGCTTCCCACATCCCAGCCCCAGGGAGCCGCCAGCCACTGCTGCACCATAATACAAATCATGAAAAACAATTCAGCAAAAAAGAGTTAAAGAAAAAAAATACAACAACCCACAAAACTTACCCGAGTTTTCAGTATCCATTTGATCAGATTTTTCTAACCTGAGCTCCAACCTGAACTTCAAGTGCAAATCACAGCAAGTTTCTCATCTTGCTCCCCCAGGATTAAAACATATTAGAGGAGAGCCCAGACAACCCAAATCATGCTCTTCTACAGGTATGTGCTGCAACTGTGGGCCACCAGGCTGAAACCGTCTGCAAGAGAGCAGCTGAGCCACAGACATCACAATCCTTGTGGCCCAAGTTCTCACGGTGATGAGGCAAAACTCAGTGTAAAGCGAGTATATTCACTGACTGTAAATAACTGCTCAATGCTTCTCTTAAAAAAAAATCCTCCAGCATATACATCCCTCAAACCTGTATGATATGGAAAGCTTACATAAAATAAACCTATGAGGTAACACCAACATTCAGACTTCTCCCACCTGCCATGTAAAAAAGCCCAGTGCAGTTTTTAAATTAGAAAAAAAAAATTATATGGGTTTTATAGTTATGTGCTTATATCCACTTCAACTCAATCATATCACAGCAGTGTCAGTGCCATTTTTCAGACTTCAGGACAATTTCCACAACAAATGTGAAAGAATCAATTATTTCAGAAATAATTTTAAAAGGTTACACACAATTTCCTACATAAAAATAAGATTTTAAATAATTATGAGAGAACCAAACCTTACTCAGCTCCATCAGATACTGATGCAAAGAAACACAAACATTGCCAGCTTGAAGAATCCATTTTGCTCAGGCAGTTGTGAGAGTAAAATTTAACACCTTGAGAAAACAGAGGAAATCATGGGGGGAAAAATTACTAGAAGCAAAATTAAACTGTATTTTAAGACTTCTCTCAAAAACTACACAGCCTTTTAAAACATCCAAACACTGTAATTTCAGCTACTAATCCATTACGTGTCCTATGTTCAGAAGGCTCACTTATGAAGTAGAGCTTAAATGTTTCAGTTTTCCTTTGATACAAAAAGAATTAATGAGGGAGCTGGTTGGCCAATATCTATTTTTAATGTTTCTATATTTGATGTAATTCTACATAGATGAGTGTAAAGACATATGTAGCAATAAAGAACAGGCAACAGAATGGTAAACTATTATGAGAGCTGGTATATCTATGAGATTTTGCATCTTAGAAGCTCATGATTTACTCGTTATTCTCCAGAGCTAGTAACACAGATTAAAGGGGATTTGTAATCTTTTGTATATAAGCAAAGAGACATTGAGTTGGATTAAGTTTAACACCTTCTCATTTAGCACTGGGATTATTTAAAAAAAATTTCAGAACACTGCAGAGATTCCATATATGACAACTGGAATGGAAGACAGCCCAGTCCATCCAACTCAAGAAATTGAGTTATTTCCTAGAGAAAACACACCAAGATAAGAAGCCAAAATTTGACACTATAGTAATGTTCAGCTCAGCAAACAAAATCCTAACATGAAAGCAGGAACCTGGAAATAGATGCATTTCACAGAGATTGTTTTTTTCCATCCATTTTAAAGAACAAAGGCAATTGGCTGGGCATGTGTTACTATGGAGACCTCCCATTAAAAATTAAAATCCAGAAATAGAAACTCTATTTTCTAAAAGATACCTCAGATTTTATTGCTTAAGTAAAATACCATTTTTTAATCATCATTTGAAGGGTGAAGCAGGAAACACTGACTTAGAAATAAAAAAAATTAATCTTGACTTTATGCTATATTTGTAGTTTCAATTTCCCAAATGTGATTTAATCGGCCAAAAGATTTATTCTTGCCAATGCATCACATTTTCCTAAATGAGAATAGAATATCTCAACACTTATTAACGTCTGTGTATATGGTGTTTCAATATTTATTTAAAGGCCTATATTATACACTTTAATTACATCAAAATAATGAATCTGAATAGATTATTTTCTGGAATTGCTGTATCTCTCCTTTCATGTAGATGGAAATTGAAATCCATCTACGTTGCACAAGAGCATCACTTGAAAATTAAATGTATTAACACTTTTTTAACATGCTGAATACACGAGGAAGTAAATTTACCAAAGTCATTCTACATTAAAAACTAACTTATGTTTAAACTATTCTGTTGATAAAACTTCCTTCCAGACATTGTGTCCACCTAGGTTTTAGAATACAGATATCACAAAATGTTTGAGTAATTATTAGAAGCAGATAAAGACTTTTTTATTGGTCTTTCCAACATGAAATGCCCTTGGCAGAGACTTTTTTTTTAATTGCTATCATGAAACAAACCAGAAACTCCTCAGCTTGTTCCCTGGTCAGGCTTTTCAAATTTCATCCATTCACATACACTGCTAAAAACATTAGTCTTAGGACTCCCTTCTCCAATAATTTTACTTGGCATCTCAGGGGGCTTTAAGTTTTCCTTTATTTTGAACCTTTGCAATTATTTTCTAAACTTCAGATTAGACAATCCTTGATAAACAGAAAACAGGAAATACTGCCTGCCCCTACAAATGCTACTACTACTGATCACTTTGGCAAACTGTGCCCAGTCTGCTTTGGAACTTTTTCAATTTCAAACAATGAGCTGCCGAAATTTTGTAAGAAACTAAATGTGTGTCTTGGACTCTGTAATAAAAATTGAAATAGATTATAGCAATTTTATGCCTTAACATAAGTCGTGACGACTTTTTAAGTGTTTTATTGTTAAATACCATTTTAACTTTTTTAACATCCAATTAAATACAATTTCACAACAGAACTTTATTACACTTAATTACTCCCCCACTCCCTCTCTCTTCCTCCTTTAGTAAGAGAAAATAAATATTCCCTCATACAATTCAATTCAGAGAACAGGATTCTCTCAATAAACCAGGAAAGACATTGCTTGTCTTGATTTTGATTTTAATCTAGTTGCTGAAGTACAGATCCCAAGCATTCATCTCACAATCACTGTAATCAAAACTATGGAGGTTACATCATTCCCTGCTCTGAATCTTGACTGAAATTACTATAAACAAGATTTAATAGGTTTTTGCTTTCATTTATAATTCAATTACTGCACATTAACAACTGTAAACAACTGAAAAATATTTTATTCTCTAGCAAAACAGAAAAACCCCAAGACTTCCAGGAAATACAGCATCCCAATATTTTGTCAGGTTGCAGTCAACTTAAAGTACTCAACCTGCCTCCCAAATAAAACTATGTCACATGAAGACAGCCTGTTTAATTAATTTGCCCATTGAGCTTCCTTCTGTTTATTGAGCTAGAGATTATCTTATTATGAGGATGCAGAAGCAGAAAGGAACAAGGCAACACCCTCAGCTCTTCACCTTAACCTCAAGCATGGCCAGATTTTCAATAATCTGTGATCATATGTCCAATCCCCTCTCTGCTCTTAACACTTGGAACTTTATCAAGTAATTTACCCAGACTTATGCAAAATAACAGGAAGATAAATGACAAAGGCAAGATGACTACAGAGCAAAATGAATGTATGAATGAGATTTAAATTCTGTTTAAGTATTTAAGGATAAACTGTAGGGATCCAGCCAAGAATTAATAACCTAGGTTGTTTCCATCTCACATCTAAAGGCTGGTATCTAAATAAAGCTTTACTATTCTTTAGTTCTTATTTGAGATCCTTTTCCAGAAATGATATATTAAATGATTTAGGGATGTTCCTCCAATTACCTTTTCCATAAAATCTTCAGGAAAAAAATAATGCAGATTTCTTTATTTTCAATATAAGATGCATGACATAAAGAGACTTTTTTTGTGGCCAGAAGTGGTACAAGTTTAGCCAGAATCAATTCTCCAGCACAGATGAAATATTACAGATTTTTAATGCCACAAACTTCAATTTGGTAGGTAAAAGTGACATAGGGGTTAATCTCACAAGTATGTAGCATGCTTTGCCAGAACAATGCTGGTCTGATTTTAGTTACCTTTTACTTATTAATCTGCTGTTTATGCAGACTTGCATCCAAAATTCATCCAATTAGCAACTGCAGAAAAACAACCGTACTAAAGATTCAGCATTAATCAAAATCAAGACAAATTATCAAAAGACAAATCAACAAAGAACATGCATACTCCACCCTGACTGGGAATTGCTTTTCCAGATTCATGCATGAGTGTTAATTACCAGGCGATGCACGCTGCTATTGTTTTGACATACGACACACAGATCCTGTTCTTCCTCATTGCTTTGATTAAAAATTTGGCTCAGGGAGAAGTTTACATTGTTCCTTTTAATAACTGCAGCAGCTACTTCCAGGCCAGTGCAGGGCAGGAGTGGGGCCGAGCTACTGCGACCTGGCTAGCCACAGCTCTACCCCAGCCCCATGAGGAACCTCAGATCTCCCATTAAATTAGGGCTTTTCCAATTTTTTTGGTTTACCTTTTTTTTTAAACTGACCCACTCTGACTTTTTTGAATTATCAATAAAAGCTTCATAGCTCCCTCTGCTGCCAACAAATATGTAATTCAGTTGCTCTATGTAAAATCTGCCTGCACCTGACGGAAAACACTGCATTCCTATCTTGTTTTCTATGTACATATGTGCGTATGTATACACACACAGGTATTTCAAATCCTTGGAAAATAAGATTTGGGAAATATTACAGGTATTTTAATTTAAGGTTCTCCTAAGATTGCTGCTTTTATAATTTTTTTTTTCCTGTAAATCAAAATCTTGAATACCAGTAGTTAAATACTATTTCCATACGATAATTTCAAAATAGGATCTTATTCAATGTGAAAATCAAACCATATTACCTGGGTATTTGGCTGGATATCTAGTGACACCCATGGAGCAAGGGTTAATTTTTCAGAACAGTTCAGAGATAAGAGTTTGTCTCAAACTGCCTCTGCCCTTACTGTCACTACTATTTTTCAGTCCATCTTCCCAAGTCTTTCATGCTCCTGTTGCTGCCTCCTCTACAAACCCGGCCCTTTGCTATAAGTGCCTGCAGGTATCAGCTAGGATTGTTGGTTGTTTTGCTCTTGCTGTCCTACTGCATGCTGACAGCTATGAAAAGTTCATGAAGCCAATACTCTCTAGTCCCCACCACCACGACCATAATCGTGCCACACCAGCCCATGTGGCTCTTCTCCACCACTGCTGCACACCTAACTGCACCCCAGAAGAAATAGGATTGGGATGACTGACTGAAAATAGGCAAGGAAAGAACAGCTAACAAAGGAAGGGGGGATCAGAAGGTTTACAGATATAAAACTGAGGGGTTACATTGGTAGGAAAATGCATTTGCCAGTATATCCTCCTTTGTACAAGGCAGCCACACTTGATGCCATTGCATCTCTACAGCCCTAGAGGCTGCACAGATGTAATTTAAGAGGTGTTTCAGTTACAGTACAAAAGGCCTACCCTGCTAAGACTTACAGAGACCCAGACACATCTGCATATCCAGAAACAGATGGCCAAGGGCTCCCCTCATAACTGGCTCTGGACTAAGGCCTGTCCCTGTCACAGGGGACTTGGCATATCTTACCTAAACGTACCAGCAAATATACCACCAACATACTCTTATCATCCCCCAGAAACAGATAACTTGGATACTGCTTACTGTAACAGTACAGAGAGCTCTCAGACTTTGCCACTATGTCTCTTCAGAGGCTTCTGCCATCTTCTCACTTCCAGCATTACGTCTGGTATCTCTCCCACCTTCTTTTCTCTGAAAGTTAGAAGAACAGGCTCCTACTGTCCCAAACTGTTCAACTTCCTTTTCTTTGTCTTGCTGCAGACTTGTGTACCCTTTTATTAGTTTTTCCTCAGCAGATGACCTTAACCTGCCAGGAAGGCAGCTCTGAGGCTGACAGGATGTCCTGCAGCTCCATGCAGTGGTAGCTCCAGAATCCACCAGCCCTGCCTCAGAGAGCATCCAAAACAAGAGATAAAGTCAAATTATGGCTTGAGTAAACAGACCAACAGTACCTTACTGCATGATCCCTACTACTAGGAGGGAAAAAAATTAAACTTAAAATTTTAAAAAAAAACAACACCAAAAAAAAAAAGGATACATAAAAAGAAAGAATTGGAAGTTGCATCCCACATCTGCCAGTACTTTGAGCCTAACTTCAAACTTCCCTCAAACAAAATCCCAAAATACAGGACTTCACAAAACACAGAGAAAAAAATTAAATCTATATCCATCTTTATCTGTCCAAGTCTTTCATGCTGTTCACTAATATTAGATAGCCAAGGCTTAACCACTCTGTTTTCTTGTTTACCCATTAGCAGTAGAATTACATACTTAGCAGGCAGAAGAAAAGAACAGGCCTAAAGTGCACAGAAATCCTAAATTAATAGTAACAAATTGATTCACATCTGGGGCACAGGCGGGAGCACTAAGCATCCAAGAAACTTAATTCCTCAGGAGAGACAGTCTTACATTCCAACCCAGTAAGCACTTTCAGTATTACCAAGCCAGAACAGACCGTATGTCCTCCTGTCATCCAGAAATTAATAACCTCATAAAAAGGCACATTTTAACCCACATGATTTTGTCCAAGCTCATTTGTAGGGGAGGAAGAAATGAAAACAACCAGAAAAGAAGTTTATCTGACACCCATTCCTTCTATCATTTCTTATCACGCTTTTAGTGCTCATTTCCCTCTGTCTTTCAGTTTAGTTCTGCTACGCAACCCCATAAGAAGCCCTGTCTTCCCAGCAGGCTCAGAAGAGCTCCCCACTCCAAGCTGTACACACACACTCTTCAGGAATACTGGAGCCTGGGATCACTTCTGAAAACAATGCAGATAAATGTTGCAGCTATGCACTATCTGCAGACTTGAAGTACACATTTGTGCTTTAGCATTCTCCCAAAACAAGACCAGCTGGCAAGTAACACTATCTTTCACAAGTGACACACAACACACTTGTGAGTACAGGGGATCATAGACAGAACCGATTTTGTCAAGGTTTCTGTACCTGTGAAAAACTGGGATATAATACAGAAACATAAGGGCAAGGAGAAACCAGGTACATTATGGCATGCTATCCACTGTCTTATCAAGAAGTTCAGAAGCAAAAGAATTGCTTTAATCCTTACCATGGTTCAAAAATACATTGCACATGGGCTCTGCGTTCTTCACTAGTAAAATCAGATTTTAGTAAACAAAGAAGTAGCTCCCTGGATTGTTTTCCTATGACAGCATGAAGTAGGATCTTGAATTTTGAAATACTCCTTTAATAAAAAATAAAATGTCTGTATTGGGGGAAAATAACATAAGTACTAATCTGTGTAAAAAAAAAATCCCAAACCAAAATCCATATGGAAAAAATTCTTCGTGATTCTCTTAAGGACTTCTCCATTTCAGTCCAGTTACAATAGAAGTTCTCAAACTTTAACAGAGCAATCCTTTTTTATTTCAATATACTTATATATTATCTAATAAAAAATGTGTACCATACAGAATTCTTATGTAGAAGAAAAAAGGATAAAAAAAAAAATCCCTGAAAATGGGAATCAAAGTGTGTTGAATTTCCAGAAGCGTCACAATGTTGTGTATCAATTCTCTGAAAATAAAGGCCTGAAAGGATTTTTTTCTTTCTTTTCACATTCTGCATATAAATCACAGATGTATATCAATCTCTGAAATTCAAATGCAGAACTCAAAACAGACCCTATGTGATGCACCCAGGAACACTGAAATAATTAACAAACCCCAAACCTACAAACAGGATGGTACATTGACAATTACATCTGAGCTAGCCATAATAACTTGCTTCAAGTCTCCTTCCCTATTCATACAGCAAAACCCATTTTTAATGCCATTTACAGTTCACAGTCATCTGTGAGAACATAATGTAACAAATTAAGCATTGTAGAATCACAGACACAGGCTGAGAGGAAACAATTGCCAAGAGCTTCCTGTCATTTGTGATTTTTCATTCCCTACCTTACAAAAAGAATTGAGGATAATGTCACGTATTTTTTAAAACTCAATGTCAAATACAATAAAAAGTTAAAAGTCTTGGCACTTTTAATCTGATCAGATACCAGCTTGGATTAAAGCACAGATTTCCTTCTTTCCCATACAAAATATGGAACTAACACAGTATTTGCAATTACCCTTTTGGAAGAAAATAAAACTGCTCTGAAGTACATCACACAACAACCTAACCTTCTCACACCTACATAAACAAATGCTTCAGATGCAAAGAGATCACATTATATATTAAGACTGTGTTAAATTTCATGGAAGGGCTGCAGGCTTAAGTAAGTCACAAGCAAGCTTAAGAATCAATATATTTTATTTACTGCTTGGTAGTATAAAAGTTGTATATAAACTATTTTGTTAAAAATACATTTGATATGCAAATTTAAGAAAGGCAGACTAATATGGCAATATCCATACCCCCATAAAATAGCGGTGTAGTGTTAAAGGCAATGAAAGAGGCAGAGTTTCTAAATTCTCTCTTACTCATGTAGCAATGCATAAATTCAATTCTTGCACACACTTTATGCTTTACAATAAGTAAAAAAATACATATTTCTGTTTACACTTTCTTCCATTCTTTTGACAAATTCATTTGCAGTACTAACGCATCATATCAAAATAAATTGCCCTTTTTTTATAAAAAGCTTTTGGGACAGTCTGTAATTGGGTAACTCCTTTCTGAAAATTATTTGAAACTGCTTGGTTTTTGCCCAATATTCCCTTTTTCCAGCAACATTTTATACTCATGGCTAGCAATCTGTTGAAAACTGAAAGCTAACTACTATAATCAATACTAATTCAATCTTCTAGAAATACTAGTTCTTCACACAAATAATCAAGTGAAGCTTAATGTATGCCTGTAAGTTGAGCTTCGTGTTTATGTTATACTTAAATATTGAAGAGATTTCATAAGCCAAGTTTAAATTAAGGGGAGCAGGGATGCTAAACACTCAAGTTCCACTCCCAGCCAAACAGTTATTCTGAGTTCTCAAGGACAGATATTACTTCTAAAAATATCCATTTAAAAAAAAAAAAAAACCATCAACAAAACATTTGTTATTTTCAAAGTTTTGGTGGGTAGTGGTGTGGTTTTCTGGCAAATATTGCATTGTTGAAAAGTTACATATTGATAGGCACAGTCAGTATCTTGGGGATACAAGTAGAAGGCAGACCATCAGCAGGACACATTTTCACCAAGAGTGAAAAACTTAATATTTCCTGACAAGACTCAGGAGTATCTAATACATAAGCAAGATTCATTTTGTACACGCTGATTGTTAACACTGCATAAACTGATGAAGAAACAGAGTTTTCAGCTACGAAGGAGAAACAATTTAGAACACTTGGATAGAAAAGATTGAAGGTATTAATTTAAAATACATCTATTTCAAAAACATACACTGATTTTCATTGACTTCATAAAGCAGATTAAGTTACAGTTCTCAGAATATAGTGCAATCTCTAATAAAATGCATTACATTAGACCTTATATTCTTAGGCACTCAGAACAAATGTTATTATTCAGTTTCTATTACACAGAAAAGTTTGCTAAGTATTACAGAAATTTCCCTCCCCCAAACAAGTAACAAGACAAAGCAGATATCATAAGTAGACACAAAGAATTAACATCACAATACCATGGTATTTTTAGCAGTAAGTCACACTTAAAATATGAAGGGAGTGACACTGGCTTAAGATTTTGTTGCCAATGAAAACAGATACCCTCAGTCCAATAAAGCCACTCTGAAGCACTTTAGTATATACTCCACAATTTTTTAATGCCAAATATTCCATATCTTTATCTAAGAGTTGAAATATGTTGCCTTAGCTTAATAAGGAACCTGTGGGTAAAAACAAAAAAAGAAAAGTGAAACTATTAGGCATTCTTCAAATATGTGTGAGTAGTTACAATAAAATGGGAGAACAAAAGGCCTTCAGGAAAGCAACCTTCTCAAGAGCTCATCCAACTGCATAACAAAAGATGCTCTTCAGCCTGTGTTAAGCAGTAAGGGGAATGTAAAAGGTGGGGGAAGACAACAATTTAATTTAACATCTGCATACAGTTAAACCACTCTACTGTGAAAGCACCCTTCACAGAGTTTGAGGGCTTATGCACTAAAGGCAGCATACATATTTGGCTGACATAATTATTTCCTTGTATGTTTTACTTGGCTACTAGCAGTTAGATTAAAAGAATATTTTCATCCTTAAAAGGCTGGCTTTTATCCTCAGCAAACTTGTCAATTCTGGAGTGAGAAACAAAACAGACGAAAAATCCAGATAGGCCACTGTGGTGAATGCAGTTTATCCACGGGGTCATGGTATTACTCTTAATATTGAGTTCATTAAAAATGCTTGGCTAAGTACAAAAAAAAAATTCAAGACTTCATAAGGCTTTTACCTTCCTGTCCAAAAACTTCTATGTATGATTTCCTTCCAAGATGAAGCCACTTGGTATGATGTCCACACAGCTCAACAGTATTTAAGTGTCTAAATCTTACTGATTTTACTGGTCAAAAACCATTAAAGCATTAACCTTGCATGAATGCCATCACAGAAGTTGTAAAATGCTGCAGTGCCATAAATACATTTCCTTAAATAGTGTGCATCTCTTGGGAGTTTTCAGTTTTCTCCAAAGTGCTCACAGACAAGCTTCTTCTAAAAGTTCCACCTGTAACAGAAGAAAACAATTCTAAAAATAAACCTATATAGCAAAATTAGTTTTAGTATCAACACACCAATTAAAAAGCTAGCAGATGCTCTGAAATGGAAAAAAAAGCCACAACTGCATGAAGTGGTTGCAGTGCACTCCACGTTCAGCATGTGAAATCCTCAAGATGAACTAAAAATTCAGCTGGTACTCTTGAAAAGAATGGATAAACACATGGACAAACTGACAAATCACACCACAGTGCAAAGCACTAGGAATGGAAAATATTACATAGCTTCAATGTACCAGTACCAGTTTTTGTTTACCCAGTACTTAAAATGAATGAGCAAGAGGTCAACTCACAAGTTTTGACTTCAACAATCAGCTGTGTATCTACTAAGTTTTTTATGTGCCACTAAGCATATTTTAAATAAATTTAACTGATGAAATGGAGTGTGCTGAGAACACAGACCTTGTATACATATAGAAGACATGCTACAATTTCAAATCATGCAGCCAGCAAGACACTGAATAAACTGAAACACTACAGAGGTCACTTCAAAACATCAGCTTAGGGGAAAAAAACCCTGAAGTTGAGAGTAGCAGTGAACACAAGCAACCAGCAATACCACATCACTCAGGTACTGCCCAGTTCAGGAATTCCATCTCATACCGGAACTCTTAGTAGCAGCAGTTAAGGTCAGCCACAAAGCACAAATCTACTGCCTCCAAATGACAGAACAAACCTTATCTGGCAGCTGTTAAGCATGCATCTGTATTTGCCTTTTTCCTCTCCATCTGAACATATGTGAACAGCTTTTCATGACAGTGGACAAAAATGGATCTAGAACCATGTCAGGGAACAGTATGAAAGCCTTTCAAGCAAAATCTGTTTATTTTTTGTAGTACACATCAAACAGGCCTGGCTAGTTTCCCAGATGATTTACAAAATAGCTCTGTTGGACTGCAGAGACCATTAAAAGATTCTGCAGAGCCATTTCTCTGCTATTAGAACATTTGTTTTCAGAAGGGACAAAACTTTAATCCTAAGGGAGGTTCTACAAGCTGCCATAGATGGACATTTTTTTTTATAGCTTTACTACCATAAATCTCTAGAGAACAGCTTATTTTTAGATTAAAGTAGTAATGATTTAAATTTCTAGAACTTTTAGGTAATTACCAGAAACAGCTTTCTTATTTAGAAAAGAACAAATTAGAAAGAAAACTGGACTACAAAACATTTTTAGAGTGATTTCAAAAAAACTTTTTTTAATCAAAGTGCACTGGCATTTATTTTCATATATGCCCTTTTCTTTCTATTTCTTATGTTTAAAGAAAAGATATCTAGCCCATCTTCAAGTAAAAAAAAAAAAAAAAACACATTACAAAAAATCTGACGATGCTACCACTAGAGATATTGAAAAGAAATAAAAATAGTCATAGGAGTACCAAAGCAATTAGCTGGGCATGGAAATGCCAATGTAGCCAGCAAAGGAGGTTATCTCCCTCTGCATTTAGCCAATATTGATTTTTAAAAAGGGAAGAATAAAAAAAACCTACAACATTAAAAAAAAACACCTGAGCACAAGGACATAATTCTGAATCAGAAAGTAAAAGTAAAGCTTGTCTTTCACTGACATCTGTAGATTCTTCACAGATTACACAGCAACAATGAAACAGCAGCCACTAGGCAGATACAATTTGCCAAAATTCATTACAGAACAAAAAGCAAAACACTAGCATTGACAAGCATCTGCTCAGTCTGGTCCAGCAATAAAGATGAAATAGCTTATCCCAACTTCTTAAATTTTTGAAACCTGAACTCCACCTCCTTGCAATTTAGTCTATTATTACCTTGCTACCACTGAGCAAATAAAACAATTTACTTCGTTATCCTCCACAACTTTTTCAATATTTGGAAGTATACTATATTTCCACCTCTTTCTTCCCCTATAGCAATGGTTCAAAAAAACTTGGGTATAATTAAGGCACAGAGGCCAGACAAGTACACTCTGCTTAGTTTAACAGTCAAACCTGTACTGCCAGCAAAGGTTGGATGGAAGTGTCCCATTGCATACCAGCTCTCTGCTTTAACCTCAAAGTACGCAAGGGGTTTTGAGTCTTGTGGCATTTTTAAACAGACCCAATTTCCTCTTGTGCATTTCCCTCTTCTATTTGAAGTTACCAAGAGATTGAAACTGAACTGAGCTGACACAACATAATTCTAGCCTTTCTCTTAGCATAAAGAGCACTGGGCATTTTATTCACTTTCTTCCAGCCCAGTACCCTTATGTCACACCAGAACCTTTCTTTCTCAAGGGTCAAGTCTGAATTTTGAATCACATTTGTCTAAAATCACCTTTCCCCTTCACATTATCAATCAGAGTGTTATCAATTAGAAGCAAACCTTATTAACTTACAGGAGTTTTTTCCCCCAACATTCTTAACTGTCAAAAAAAAAAAAACCAACATAGTCAAAGTTGCACTCCGAAACCACGCCAGGCATGTTTTTTACATGCTTAATAGGGTACCTCAAGCAATTCACTGAAGTTTAATGACTCACAAGAAAACCCCAACTCCCTGGCTTAGTTAGATCCCTGTGACTCAGGCAGTTTCATGTGTCTCCATTGTTATTAGTCAAAGCTCCACCGATCTATCAAAGAAGTATTTAGTAAGCCATCATCTTGTATAAGCACACAGTACAAAGCAGCAGGCAAAAGGAACCAGCGCTGTAGTTATTCCAGTAATACAACTGTCAGTAGCACTTGTTTGTTTTGGGTAATAAGCCAATAAGCCATTTCCACCAAATCTAAGTCAATTAGATAAGAATTTGGTGGGTAAATAAGTCTTTACCATTAACATTAATTTACCATTAACTGAGTGAACAAATATAAATTTTGCAAACTTGTGTAGAAAGTTTGAAATTGAAAGATGAGCTTTTACACAGATCTGATACATTTTCAACTTTACTGATTACTTCATATATTTCACAACATAATGCTTTCAGTGAGTTCCAAATGTTTAATACCTCCAGTTTACTCTGAGCTTCTCCTCTCTTGCATTTCCTGTTTCACAGGTGTGGCAGGTGCTTCGCTCATTTCTTGTTTCACAGGCGTGGCAGGCATATCACCATTGACACTCTCCACGCCAGTAACAGACATCAAGCTTTTCCGTTCTTTGGAATTTGATTTGTGCTCCACTTTTGTGACTCGAAATCTGAAGTAAACAAAATAAAGATTCAGTTGTATTTCCCCAGAGATTAGTTAGATCATTCTCACAACCTGTCATATAAGCAGGAACAAATTTGCAGGTCCCAAGAACTAGATGTCAGAACAGGCACTGACATGGACCCTGCTCCACTTCAGAGCAATCTTCCTTCCTATTACCTACATGTATTTCTAGTACTCACTACTGCTGAATCACACTTTCTCAGGGAATTCTGTTTTGAAGAAGAATCCACAGACTGCATACTACTTCTTAAAAGAGTAGTTGTCTTTGAATATGACAACGTAAGTTAGAAAATAAAAATAACAAGGAAAATGAAGTGGTTTCTACAGCTCACACTTACTTGAGAAATACCAAATTCAGAAACAGAGGAATTTGTTAGTGTGCAATCCTTTTCTTTTTAGCCTGTATCAATAGAGCAATAGCACTGGATTCATACCCACAGTAAATCCCCATCTTTTTACATCGTTCTTCACGAAAAAAAAGGAAATCATATTTACTTCTTTCAAAAATATTTTTTTAATAACCCTGATAGTATTAGACTGAAATTATCACTGTTGTTATAATCAGAGTTGAATTAATGGCTATCTGATCCAACATGAGCCACTGTGGCATTCCTAAGTAAAGTATACAGCAAAATGACCTAAGGCTTACCTTCCCACAGAAAGGACTGTAACTTCTCCTATACGACTTCTTCTGTTCTCTTTAGATTTGTGAGCTGGCTTTATAAGGTGCCATCGTTTGTGACTACAACGAGTACAAACATCCTTTTCTACCACTCCTCCAACAGTATGGAAGTGATGAGCTTTGCAGTTGTGTTTGAATGGAACAGCACCGGGTGACAAAGGAGTCCCTGGACTCACTGGACTCTCAGGAGAGGTAGGAGATAAAGGACTGCAAGAGAAAGAATAAAGGAAATGTAATGTTTACTCTAAAATCCTGTTTCATAAAAATGAAAAAAAAAAAGGATAAAATATAATCTTCAGTTATGTTTAATGAACAGCTGGTTTTTTCAGGGATCATTTATTTGTGAGAATTTCTGGTTTAAGATTCCCTCCAATTCTATAATTTTGCAGTCAAAATCCCTTTTAGAAATTAATTCAGCTGCAGTCACGTGGTTAAGGTGACTAACACAAAAGGCAAGAAAATGAAGAGAAAAAAAATCAGGCTAAAATAGAAAAGAACAAGTTACATGAATTTATACGGATGAAGACATCTGATAAGCTAATTACATTCACACTAGGAGAACCATGGAAAGCATTTCAGAACTTCTACAGTATCTCAAAGAACTCACAGAAGAAGAGCACAGTTCCACAGTAATGAAAAGACGCAAAACTACAACATCTACCACAAAGACAGAAGGAGTTCACAGGTCATTTAGTTTCAGGAGGAAAAAATTAAGTACCTAGAAAGAAAGAAAAAGCAGTACAACCACCAAAAGGCATTTGAGAATATCTAATCAAGTCAATATGATTTTCTTCTAAAACAGAAAAACAGTACAGATTGTAACCAGATCCACTTTTTTAAAAACATCAGCATCAATTTTGACACTGTCTTGAAAGACATTCTTCTAAAGCAAGCCAGAGGCCAAGAAACGTGAAGTAACGGTAAATTAAGGTAGCATAGCTTGTAAAAAAAAATAAATTTAAAAATATATACAGAAAGTTAGGTATCAGTAGTTACCAGGAAACTGGAAAGACATACTAAATGTGGTTATTCCGGTCCTGATGATATTCTGGTTTTTAAATAGTTCACTGGGTAATGGAATAGAAGAATAGCTAAACTACCCACAGACTTTGTATCATCCACAGTAACTATGGAGGACAAGATAAGAAATTAGGATGGTCAGAGAAGAGTGTGAAAGACACTCATATACACCCAAATATTACTGAAAATACTGGATGTATTGCAGGAAGGACAACAAAATTTTCAATGTTTTAGCAGAAAACCTTTACACAAACACAGATTAGAAAGTGACTAGACAGACGATCACTCTTCAGAAAAAGATACCCATGAGCTGAACATGAATCATTCACACGTTCTTGATTAAAAAGGACAAACTCACAGCAGAATACCATTTCACAGCAGAAATAACAGGAGTATAACCTGTGAACCTGAAATTATATTACTCAGCATTAACCACGGCACAGCTGATTGTACCATGCAGCTTTAGAAATGTTACTTCAAGAAAAATATTAACAAACTGAAGGTACTCCAAAGGAGAAGAGAAAGGAGAAATTAAAGAAGTAAAACATGCCACAGAAGACAGGAGTTACTTGGATGCCTATTTTCCAAATAAAAATATTGACAGGAGACATTTAGTGGTCTTCAAGTAAGTAAGAAGATGCTTTAAGGGAAATAAAATCTGCTCAGTATCTGAAGCAAAGGCAGGAACTAACAGCTTCAAGTGGCAGAAGTGCAGATTTTACTCAGCTATTATTACTGCATAAGTAGTAAGTATTTTATACTGCATTGAACATAGATACACAGTGGCTCTACACTTGATTACAAAAGCTTTAGAAGTATCTGTCAAATTCTGTAAGAGCAAACAGTAATTTTTCCCTCCCCCTTACTTTTCATATTTTAACTCATCACTGAAACTATAGCCTAAAACTTCCCAAATAGTATTATGTAAGCCTATGCAAAAAGATTGAGTTAAAACTCAAATATTTCTACTCCAGCATCAAAGTTTAAAAATAATTCCTATACTTGACAAAAAATCCTTTTGAAAGCTCAATTTTTTTTCTCCAATAACCAAGCCTCTCACTATTGGAAAGGTGATTAATGGTAGCATACTCAACTCCTTGGTTTGCTAAAACTATATACTCCCACTTCTTTTACAGGTGACACAATACTACTTGAACTTCCATCTTCTTTGTCTTAAATATGAACACAGAGTTAAATACAGTATTTAGAGTATAGTTAAAGGCACTTAGGTACAGATACAAGCACTTTTACACATATGAGGCATCTGTAAGCCTGAACTACTTTCTCTACATACTTGTCTAAATAAGAGTGCAGTGAAAAAATGTAAGAGATAGGTCAGCCAATGTATATTCCCACAATTACAAAGAAAATAGTAAACCAGAAGGAGACACAGAATGAGATGTCTATTTTAAGTCAGCATCCATACAAATGAAATGAATGCTGCTTCTGTTCTTTCAAGTCAGAATAGCTTTGGACTAAACCATCTTCTAAGTAACTTCACCCATCCAAAGCAAACCAGTAAACTTTAGCTCAAAAAGCAGTAAAACCGCACCCCACACCTAGAACACATAACCAGAAGAGCCAATCACTAATCCAGGGTATTTAGGAACTCAAGATACCACAGAAAATCAAAGTATTATCCTTTTAGCTGGTAGCTCAAGCAAGCGATGCAGTCTTAAAAGTGTTCAGAAAACAAAGTCCCTTGAAAGGGTATGTTTTCAGTTGCCTCAGGAAGCATGCATTAAAATGATGAGTAATTACCTTTCAGGCTCAAAGACACTGCTATCTGCTACCATGGCCTTTAACACATCAGCATTTGCTGCAATGAGAATAAACAGAACTCTTCAAAAGTGAACAGCTCTAACTTTAAAAAAAAAACCCAAAAAGCAAAATTAAAGTTCCTCAAAGAAATTTCATCTAAAAAATGACTGCATTGTGTATATCTCCAAAAAGGCGCAGGAGAAAATTACAGAAAAAAATTGTTAACACAATTCTTACATTATAAATGTTAAAGCAACTAAAATTACAGTTCATATTGCACTCAAAGCTCCACCCCAGTAAAAGCCATATAACGTAGCCATCTGCACCGAACTCTCAAACAAGATCTCTGAATCACCTCACATGTTTAACGCAACTTCAGATTAAAAACACTGGTTTAAGTGAGCCCTATAAAACGCAAATTAATTATCAACCAGGAACTATCAATTGCTCACATATTCTCAAAAACACTGCAATTACCTAATCCCAACCTCAAGGAAAAATACACACGCTCAAATCCCCAACGGGTTAAAAAAAAAAAAAAAAAAAACCCACCCACAAAACCCCCAAAAAACAAAAAAAAAACCCAAAAAAACCCCAACAAAACAAAACAAACCCCCCTCCCCCCCCCAAAAAAAAGACCTCAAACAAAAAAAAAATCCAAAAAATCCCATACACAAACCCAAAAAATCCATTTTTCCAGACAAGTCCTCATTCAGAAGTAACTCAAAGCCAGTTCAGGCTTCAAACTGTGATTTACAGAAAAGTAAAATTAAAAGGTTAAAGGTTCTTGTACTGTAAAAACATCCAGTCTCCTACATTTTCCTTCTCTTGGGCAAATACATTCTGAGCTAACCAAGCATTCCATGGTGTGCTTAACTATGATTTTTTCAGTCATATCTTCCTCTTTATCCTTTACTTTTCACACACAGTGCATGAAAATACCATGTCCAAAATTCAACATTAGTGCTAGTACGCCCTATTGCCTCAGTTATGCACAAGCCTTTCGTCAGACGAGAGTTGCAACAATGACTTCAGGACAAAAAGTTTAATCTAGTCAAAACACAGAAGTTTCCACAGGCTTTAAACACTGCTACCAAGAAAACAACCTTGAGCTTTTACTTCACAAACAAAGCAAAAGGTTGAAGCAAAAAAAAATTCAAAAAAAAAAATCAAATACCCAAACAGTTAAAATATCAGGAAATGCACAACCTTATCTTACCATGCAAAATGATTTTCAGGTAAGCAAAAAACTTCCCTACTCTGCTTGAAATTATTGCCTTCTGAAGACAATTTCAAAGAGCTAAGCATGAACAAACCAGTTATTAAATGAAAACACATACTTCAGATAATCAGAAAAAATGTATTTGTTATAGAATACCATCACAAAGGCTGGTAACTTCAATGTCACAATACTATACCTTCATTTTTCATGATGTAGTTAACAATTTGTCCAACAGTGTCACTGTTCTCATGTATAGTTTCATTCATTTCTGTGCAGAGAAATAAATATGTTATCAGTATCTTGGCCTTCTGAATCAAGACCTGAATTATTTTAAAACAAAATTAAGAAAAAAGTCACAACAAAAACAAATACACCAGAAGAAACTACTTTGGGGAAAAAAAAGGAAAGAAAAAGACAAGATCTATTTCTTCTATGGAGGAAAAGCTTAGGTAAGACTTTTTAGTTCTCATTCAAGAAAAAAAAAGAACACAAGTTTATGATCTATACATCAGACCTAACAAATTCACCTTAGAATTAAACTTGGCATTTTCCCAAGCATACATCAAAATTCCTTCTCTAGCTAGTAAGCAGGAGATAAACAAGAGAGCAATATTTCTAATTATAACAATACAGAGAATAAAAACCCAAAACAAAACAAATCACTAAACTGTCCCAAGTCACTAGTCTAAAACAAGTATTACTGGCTTCTAATATGAGGGGGATTCAGTTTAAGGTTTTCACCACATCTAAAAGGACAGAATTGATTTAATGAAAAAAATAATTGAAAACTTTTGGAATAAAATGTACCCATTAACAATACTGAAAGCTTCCCCAGAATAACTTCTAAAGGCTGAAAAAGATCAACTACGGGCAACTAGAACAATCAAGAGGCACAACTCTGCCCTTCCCTAATAACTGTTACAAAGCTTTGTGAAAGAAACAGGATTGAAGCAAGCTTGACAGGCAAGACCCTATATTTTTTGCTGCGTAGTAAATAAGGGACTTCCCCATCTCTGTCCCCATGCCTCATCCTAATACCTGCAACTTTTCAATGTAACTTCAGACACAGCTACTTCCCGAAATTAAGCTGTAGGTCATGTCTCCCTTTCATTACCGCTCCCCTTGCTGTTACCACTGAGGTGAACTAACAGACCACAGTTCCACTTGCTGCTCACATGCCCCAGGCAGTAAATGCTTAAGAACACACTGACACATCATTACCGAACCATATGGCTCTACCCTTACCACAGAGCCACTGTAATTTACATTCATTATGAACCTACTGAAAGAAATTAATTGAGAGAAAGGAAGAGGCCCAGAGTACTTAAAAGTGACTAGGCTCTTGTTTTCACTTAGCCAAATGCTATACTGGGTTACTATATACCTTCCCAAGTGATAACACCCCTTTTTTTTCCCCAGGTAAGAACAGATGGGAATAAGGAACCATAAAAACAAGGGCACAAACAAACAAACGTTAGGGCAAAAATAAAGGTATCTTTAAGAAAAAATTATAAGCAGCAGACATTACATAAAACAGAATGCCGGCATGCAGTCCAAAGGCTTGATTTTTAGAAGGAGAGGAGAGATGACCATGACAGCACAACAAGAACAAATTAAGATTGCTAAACATAAAACTAAGATTTTAGGCTTTAAATGACAGCCTTTTGCCACTCCTCACATAGAGCTATGTATACTAACACCTTGTTGTAAACAGCATGTAGAATGCAGAAAACTAATCTGGTGACTCTGACTGCACTGTGGAGTTGCAAACAAATATACTGATACTCTGATCCCTCTGTAAGCTCTTAATTGAAGTTAGAGGACTTGCATGGGAAATTGGAACACTGCTAGTTTTGACTGGCAAAGATCAAAACCCAACTGACATATAGTAAAAAAAATATTTTTTTTAATATTGCTTTGATGTCAAATATAGACAGAGAAATGACAGAAGTCTCACAATAAATTATTTCATAGTAGTTGCAATGTACAGAAATAGGAACTTGTCTATTAGACTTGATTACCTATTTTTTCATCAGGTTTTTCCTCTTCTAGTTCTTCAGCCTCTGTTGTACAACGATATCCTTTTTTCTTAAGGACATGGCAGATAAGGATGCCCAAAAGACCCATGATGAAGAAAACAGGAACCAAAGCAAAGGCAATATACTCTAGATGCTCAGTCTTGCCATCATTGCCATCAGTTTTAGTTGTCAAAGTAGTTGTCTGTAAGCCATAGATTAATAAAACCTGGGGAGCGTCTCCATCTATGTAAATGAATAAACACAGTTATCACTATACACCATAAATCATTTGAAAGTATTTAGAAAACTACAAGCACAACCAAATCCCCCCAGTGGCAATGTGATGTACCTTCTGTGATCATGTG
Organism: Campylorhamphus procurvoides; assembly: GCA_013396655.1. Lineage (NCBI taxonomy): Eukaryota > Metazoa > Chordata > Aves > Passeriformes > Dendrocolaptidae > Campylorhamphus > Campylorhamphus procurvoides. The sequence goes on from WBMV01004764.1 coordinate 205,572, forward strand.
GACAACACATACTCTACTGGCTGAGAACTCACACTCATAGAAGTAGATAGTCCCTCTTCACCAAACAATTACGAAACATCTAACATCAAAAAAACCCACATGATATTTCTTCAGTGTAACAGTGAAGAACCAACAATATCCTAGCCTTACAGGTTAGAGGGCTCGCATATTTCACAGAATACCACCACCATTGCTCCTTGTTCACATCAGCAAGGAAAATGCCATACCATTCCTCCAGTCTTAAGTTCATAAACAACTGACAACAAAATGTGGATCCTTCCCTAATATGCAACTAACTCTATATTCACAATTAATCATTTTGGTTTCAATTAAGCTCTGAATTTCACAGGTGTATATTCCATGATAAACTGAGATTTTGAACTACCAAAAGTATACAATATTTACAATGGAAAGAACCTCTGAAGTTCATCAGTCCAAACACTGCAAAAAGCAGCACTGATGAGATCAGGTTGCTCAGGTAAGCTCCATCTGAATGCTAAACATTCCACATTTCTGAGCAACCTGTTCCAGTATTTGCTCTCTTTTATGTCCATTATACACAAATAAATTAAAAACGCAGTATCTTTTCACATATCAATGTATAAAGGTTCAACGGTTCAGATAAATCCAAAATTACGTTTGCATACTCAAAATTCTTTCTGAGCCCTTTGAGTTTATACACACTTCCCACTCCATATAATAAAAGATTTAAACATTACTTTTCCAACATGCCAGAATATTCCTGCATTTCTGTGCTCTAGTCTTCTCCTCCACTTCAGCTGAAAACAATTTTTTTGGAGTAGGAAAGAATGATAACAAGCAAGACCAATAAAAAACTAACACTATTTCAAGATATTTTCCATCTACTCGCATTAAAATGGACAAGGAGATTCACAATCACTCCATTCACCAAACTCATGGAAGGAATGAGGAGTAACCAGAAAACCATTTACATGACAGTGACACTTTTACAACAAACGATCAAATCCCTCCCTTAAAAAAAGGAAAAATGATGGAAATCTCCAGAAAATTGCAGAAAGACCATTATTCCAGAAATATCTCTTGCACTGGCTGTATAACTGTATACCGGTGTTGAGAAACACCAGTAAGGTGACAGACAGCAAAGAAAAGATTTTTAGAACTGCAGTATGCTATTTAGCCAGGTTTTCTTTTTATCTTTTCAAACACCAAACCTTTTATTTTAAAGGATTTCTGAATTTTCCAGAACAGTCTTGAATTGTCAGTTGAGTAGTAAGCAATACACAAAACTTGCTCAAAGTGAAAAAAATGGAAATTATTTGAAATAGCAATTCATAAACCCCAATTAGCAGCAAGGAAAAAAAGAAAGAGTAAGTATTTCTGTAAACTAATTTTCTAGAAAATAATAAAAATGCAGAAAAATTGAAAGAAATGCAAACAAATTAATGACTAGATCATGAAGCTAAATGTTAAAACAAAATCTCAGTATATTTGCTTTGGACTAAGTCAGATGCCCTAGTTTCCAAAATCAAAAGGGAAAGCTATTCACTTTAGTGAGGTCAGCAATCCTACTGATAATTGTATGCAGAAGTTACGAGGAAGTAACCTTTAGAAGCTTTAACTTGTATCTGAGTAGGACACTTGAACAACAGATACAAGTTAACAGTTTAAGGCTGAAATCGTTTTACACGGCAAGGAAACAAAAGACAGAAAAGGGTAAGGAACACAGTCATGCAACTGAGAAATCACGTAACTGAGAAATGATCTTACATGCAGTTCATCTACTTTCTAATTTAATACACCAACGTAAAATCTTTTTTTTTTTTTGCTAACTTATCACATAGCAACAGCCACAAATCCACTCAATCAGAAAAGCAGCTTCATTTTCTTCCAAGGTGGGAGAAAAGCCATCACACCAGAGAAGTATTGCTTTGATGACTATGATGGCTCAGAATCTAAGAAATCCATCTGAAACAGTAAACATTATAAGCTCTGAATGGTATTAATAAATAAGCAGCTCTCGTGTCCCAATATAGGACAAAAATATGCAGATGCTTTGGATTTTGCTGCATAGCATCCGTTTTAAGAATGAATGGGAAAGACCTCCCTACTATCAACACCATTTGTTATTCAAGCTATTTTGTGAAAGGGCCATGAAATAAATCCAACTCAGCCTTTCAGGTTTTCTTCCTCTCTTTGTGGCAAGAATGGTATGCATTGCCCAAAAAACCCACACACTTCTCTTACTATTTTCTCCATAACTACGGTAGGCAATTCCTGCTTCAAACCTAAGAGAGCAAGCGGGCCTTATCACACGGCTAAAGGCCCATGCTTCAGGCTTTTCAAGTTGTGGGTCAGGGAAATTTCTCCAGATGTAAAGCAGCTTTAGGAGATCCCTTCCCACTCAGTCCTTTGCTACCCCACCAGCTGTGCCCCTGACAGACTTTAGCCTTGAAAGCAGTTTTAAACTGGACCACTGAGATGACCAGGTTTTAAGAAAAAATGCCACAAAAAGTCTTCAGTTTTTAAGAAGTCATTTTAGTCAATCAGTATATCCCATGGTTTGGCAAACTTCCCTATTAAGACAATCCACAGACTGAGTAAGCTGAAGGAGGGAAACAACTAACCATGAGCAAGGATTGCCAAGTATGACTAGAACAAGCTTTCCCAGAGATATTGTAGGAACATGAAGCCATAGTCTCAAAGCATGCTTCACAAATACGGAAAGGAGGATTAATTATGTGTAAAACATTCTTAACTGTGAGGGTTGTGAGACACTGGAACAGGCTGCCCAGGTAGGCTGTGGATGTCCCAACCCTAGCAGTGTTCAAAGACAGGTTGGATAAGGCCTTGAGCAATTTAATCTAGTGAGAGGTGTCCCTGCCCATGGCACTATGGGTTGGGACTAGATTATCTTTACAGTCCCTTCCAACCCTTATCATTCTATGATTCTATGAAAAAAATACTAAAGTATAATGTCCTACATAATTATTTTTAAATCACAGACTTGAAAGTCCATCACCTTGACATAGCCACTGAAAACATCCATACAATTTAACACTTTCACCCTCTGAAAGAGAAAATTGTCAGAAACCACTCAGACTGAGATTCCCAGCCTACCTAATATATAACACCTGTAAATGCTTGCATGTTAAGAACCACGGTTTCTTCGTTTTGTTTCTTTTTCTTCCTATATAATCTCGTTTATGATTTAGTACTTCTGCTTGTAGACTGACATATGAAACACCAATAAGAAAACTTCATCAGCTACAATCCCATCTGCAGTCAACAGGTGATGACAATCTAGACAAATCCTCAAAGAATAGATGCAACTGATGCAAGTTAAAAGGAGAATTGTACCTGTACTGGCCTTTTTTTTTCCTAACAGAAGAATGCTGAACAACTCGTAATTTATCAACTGAATATGCTGTAGCATAGATTAGTCTGCTAACTGGGTTAAGACTGTAGAGTTTTTGAACTAGGCAGGGAAATATACAACTTTGCAAGGTATTTTGCTTATTACTCATAAAACATTAAATCAATTACATTTCTATAAATACACATCATTTGCACAAACTCCATAAACTGCTTGATGCCATTCTTTTTTGTTTAGAGATGCAAAAATTCACCAAAACCAAACCAAAAATATCTTCAAAGAAATTAACTACCTGAATCAAATACTTGGTGCTGTGTAACTTTATAAGCAGAGCAAAGCACGCAGCTTTCATTATCAAACACCCTGCACAGTCTGCCCTCAAAAATCTCAGCAGTTAAGACGTAACACAAAGCCAAGCCCTGCCTATCTAAATGAACAATATATTTTATGTCCCAAGTCATAGCTACATCATTCATTGCCTACTTCCTACTCCCTTTCCCCAGAGGTACACCATGCTTATTATCAGACTACCTCATTCTCACGATTTGCATTGCTTCTCAATGGTTTTAATGACAAGCTAAGGCCACAGCAAGCTTCCTTGACTCAAGTCAATTTATAATGGAATTAATTTGCTTCAGTGTTTTGCTATCCTGGCATTTTTATACACAAGTCATTGTATACCAGTCTACATATCCAAATTACTTGAAGACGTGATCCAAACCAAGATATTTAGGAGCAATATTCAGCAAATTTAAAGTGATGATTAAAAATGTAAATCATAAATTGCACTCATGCTACTAATTCAGATCTCACATGCTCTTGTTGTTAAAATGAATATATGCTAGGTACTGAAGTTGAATACTGCCTGCCCTTTCTCCTTACCTAGGAAGTAAAATACAAGGATAGTCAATCCCAGACAAGACTTTTACACTAGTTCTAAGCAGCGTTACTCTGACACAAAGGTAGCATTCCTCCACCTTAGCACTTGCTCAAGAAAATTTTACAGCACTTTTAGGAAACAGAACATAGGAGGAAAAAGGTTAGCACATTAATGAAAAAACATTTCATCCTTCATTATATAATTTTTACATGGCCTAGACATATCTATGAACATCCTGGTTAAATACCATATTCCCTCCATATTAGTAAAATATTTGACCACAAAAATATGCCAAGACTACAGTGTCGTCAAGGCTGGGACAAGAATGAAGCTAGAGCAGTCCACATAAGGAAACTACTAGGTAACAAGCTTTCTTTCCCCATTAAGGTTTTATGACCTCACAGAATAGAGATGGGAGCACCTTAGAGAGGTCATCCCACTTCATCCTGCTGCCAAAAAGATTAACCTAGACAATTTATCTGCCAAGTGCGGCTAAAGATCCTGCAAAGGGAATAGCTTACCCTCCTCACCTATCGTCTTTCTCACTGCAAAGGAAGGGTCAGAACAACTCCTCCTTTTGTACCTACTACCACAATATCAGATTCTGCTTTCACTGAGTTGCATAATTAATCTTCCCCGGGTTTTAGCTGCATGTATTTGAAACCACTTCACACTTGGCATGATCATTTGGATCTCTCTAATATAAGTCCCAGACACCTCAAAGCTTTACCGTTGTATTGATATAAATAGACAATTCTCAAACTTTTCATAAAGCACATGAGAAATTTCTAGAAATATTTACACTTATCTTGCTTAAAGAACTCAGATTCTTGGAAAATAAATCCTTTTCATAACAAAGATCAAAACTGTTTAGATCTTACATAAGCCATATACAATTACCATTAAAATAATGCACTGTATTTTTCTAAATCTCCTATACTAAACTTAAGCATAATCTACATCCAACTGATTATTTCAAGCACATCCCACTTGTTTTTGTATTGTTTAATTTACAGAAAGTGGTCCATAACCAGATGTAATCTTTTCTCTGCTCTACTGATAAAGAATCCTTTTCAGTTACTCTGGAATTCTGTCCATTATGCCCATGCCATTTATTTCTCATGGCATGCCTTTTAAAGAGTTTTGTTTACATTTTATGAATTTTACTTCTCTAGCAATCTACCTGCTAAAAATAAGTACATATATATTCACTATTTTCTTCTCCATGAAGTCCAACAAGTTACAGGATCATACTTCCTCCTTTCAGGCAGGAAAATGAAACATAGCTATCAATTTCACAGTATACAAAAACAAACTATTGTTGGCATTAATGTTAATTAATATTTAAAGAAATTAAATATTATCATGTACAACCTATTAAAGTACAAGAGGAATGAAATATTCAGATATGGCAGCCGATCTGTTCAAACATCTCAGCTATGCATAGCTGGGAAACATGCCTTGGTAGCAGCATCAGTTTATGCATTTCTCCCCATCCTCACCATTAACATACCAGTCCACCCATCTGCAGTAAAACAGTCATCATTTAAGGTTCAAAATAATTAGACAAGATATGGTTTCCGTGGGTGGGATTTGGTTCTTGGGTTTTTTGTGGTTTTCTGGGGATTTTTTTTCTTTTTCTTTCTTTCTTTCATACCTGGACCACTTCTGGTTCAATTCACCACACACACCTACACACTTAAAAGGACATCGTCAAAGCATTGATGAAGCTGGGAATGTCACAAGGAGGAATGGTCAGGCAGCCTGTGATCCCAGGTCCCCTGCAAGGAAAATGCACCTGGCAATCATACATAGTGCTTCATCCTCTCCTGGTTTTAGAGGAAGAATATTCTGAACTACATTAAACTCTATTAAAACTCCCTACCTCCAGGTCAGACGTCTGAGGTGGATGGATCATAGAATGACTAGAATTGGAAAGGATCTTAAAGACTATGTAGCTCCAATTCCCCTGTCATTAGCAGGGACACTTTCACCAGCTCAGAATGCTCAGTCTGGATGTGTTCTTTGATTAAAATGAATAGCATTCATTTTAATTATCATTTAAAGTATTTTTTTTCCATTTTAAATTACACAATTTTAAATTCAGACATAAAAATAAAAACCCATTGTTTATTAGCTCAATTTCCTAAATACACACTAAATACCTCACTCTCAAGAATTTAAGAAAACTAACTTTATTTTTAAAAACTTAAGTTTTAGTGAAATTAATTAAATACTGGTGTGTATATGTTGGCATTTCAGGAGTGGTGGATATTTTCTTCAAAGAAGAAAGTTCTAAATCAGCTATAGACTTTCATTCAGTACATTCAACTTACTCAGAGATACAATAAAGCATCCTACTAGAGCTGCAGTACAGGTTTCTACTATCAAAGTCAAATTCCATTTTTTAGATCCTTAATTCAAGTACATAGCAGTGAAATCATTTAGGCAATTCATTTTATTTACTCTGATGATAATCATGCACTTATTTAATATGGGTTTTCAGTCATTTTACCAGTAGTAAATGGAACAAAAACAGTTTGATTCAACTTCATTTTAAACACACTTTTTACAAGGTATCTGATTTAAACAGTATTCATCTATTGTGGATATTACAGTCAAATTGCTTTTGCAAAACTAAGCAGATGAAATAACAAGGAATTTCAATCACAAGTCAAAATATACCACTGCCCAAAACACACACATACACACAAATATTTAGGAAATGTTTGGGCTTCTCAGCCATACTAGCACAGTGGTAGCTACAGAAAAAAGCAGGCAAACTAGAAAAGTCAGTAAAGAACAGGTTAAAAAATGTTTATTTTCTAGAAGAAAAAACCCTTAAGTGAAGAAAACCTGCTGCCTACCACTTGCTTTGTCTATTGTTCAAGGAAATTGTACTTCAGGGAATAGGCATAAACTGAATAACAAAGGAAAAACACCTATCATAGAAGAAGAACATTCAACAAGTTTGTGAATTCCGCTCAACTTCTAGCTTCCTTGTAGTAATCAGAACCTACAACCATAAGTGAAATAAGCAGGAAGCATGATGACAAAAAGGAAGCCACATGATGAAAGAACATACTGACAACTAGTTACAGCACTGCCAACTGCTTTAGAGGTTAAGCAAGGTTGATTAAGAATTGCTATTAAGAACAGACTTCAAAACCTTCATTAGATTTGTCAAAAGTAGTGTCTCAAGAAAGTGAGCAAAAGGATCAAGCACTTTAAAGCTCATCCTAACTGCACCTACTTTGTAAACTCTGATAGTAAGACAAATGCAGCAAGTCTTAGGGATGACCCACTAGAATGTAATACTTAACAGCATCCTTCCTACCCAACATTGTGCTCACAACCATAAGCCAGCAAGTTTTTCATAGTACCTCAGGGTGGAGCCTGCTAAGAGGCCTTACATGAGAGACAAAGTCTTCGCCTCTTTGAAGTCACTACAAAAATTCTGACTGCAGGGAAATTTTGCAGTAGGTCTGGAAAGAGAGCTTTCTACTCTGAGAGGTAAGTCTCTGCCCTGACAAGTTTTTTACTAATCCCAATTTTTATTGAGTTACACACCCTATCAACCCTACCAGTAAGTCGTCTACAAAAAATTTTAGGCTGTCTTCTCTGAAACCTTGAGAGTGGGGATTCAGAAAGAAAATACCTGCTATGTAAGGACAGCTCCTACTCACAGCACACAAACTGTAGCTAAAAGCACTCCTGTAGAGCACCTGTAACCCTCAACGATTTTAAAGCATTGCAATTCCCACACTGCCAGACAGACCTGGTTAGGAACTAAAAGGGAAGATCGAATCTAATAAATCATCTTGTTAGTCACTAGCCAATCTAAATAGTCACACCATGAAGGCATCTGACATAATTCATAACTCACTGTGAAAAAAAAAAATAAAGAGTATCTAGACCAGTTCTTTTCTGTTGATAAAGGGAAAAACTGAAACATTAAGGGAATTAACAGAGATTCAGTCCATTCTTGGTAAGGCACAATATGTGGTAGATAATGCTGCAGAAATATATATGAGACAAAAAGCTCACGTTCACTATTTACCAGTGCTAAAATTGCAGTGCTTATGGTGTAATTGTTTTCATCACTACTTGAGCAGCACACAGCTCCTACTGCAAAAATACACAAAAGTGATGCTTTGCATCTGCATTTCTGTTGAAAAACTTTTCCTCAAATTTCAGTTTTCAAATAAAACACCCACTGAAAACAGCTACCATGTGCATTTAATAAAGCACACTTCACCAGTTAGGCTGTTTAAAAAAGAGTGAAATAAAATCCTTCCTGGACACATCAAATATTTAAAAGTATTGCGTATCAGATAAGTTTACAAGTGCAATCAGTATCTAGCGAACAGCATTAAATCAATGCTACCAAGCACATTATATCAATGCATTTATGCAAGCTAACCCCCACTAGTTTATAGGGGTCAACAATCAATTTTAACCAAAACCAGTACATCTCTTGTGTGAAGAGATATACTCTGATATTGTGATACAGCAGACACACTGACAGAATGCATTTGTCAAATTCAGAGGAAGAAGAAAATCCTTTCATAGCTTTCACATCTCTTGCTACTCGCCAATTTGTAGCTTGCAGTACAATCCTATTCATCTAGATACACCACTTAATTGTTGTTATTAAACCCTACACAGAGGATACTAACAGTCCCCCAGCATAATTGCCTTCAAGCTCAATAAAGCAATCCCAAGTATAAACATTTGCAAAAAGTCAGTGTAAGCCTACGTATACACATCCACTGGTTTACTAAAACATGTGTTTATGCTCTCTTCAAGATGCCAGTAGTAGGTAAACAGTATAATAATCACAACATGTAGAAACACGCAGTAGTATGCTGAAGTAACAACAATCAAAGGGCAAATTATTTATCTGTTTAAAAAAAAAAAGATACTCATGATCAAGAAGAGAAGAAAAATCTACAATTCCTCTCCTGCTCTTCTGCACATAAAACTTCAAAAAAAAAAAATTAGGGCTTCAGATAGTACTAGCTACCAGTCAACACAAATCTGAAGTTCAAGATGTCTAGTGGTACTTATTTCTTTCCACTTTACTGAAGAGACAGATTGGATAACAAGCCTTCCATTCCTCTTGTTTTCAGAAAAGAAATAGCAGGTGGTAGATACCTCAAACTTTTCTGTCCAAGATGGTCTGCACCAAGTAACGTAGAGATGCACAAAGGGAAGCACAGAAAGATTAGAAACTAGAAACAATTATTGCCTAAATTTTTGCTGCTAAGTATGGGCACCTTAACTGTTTCCACTAAGTTTAAAATCTACTCTCAAACAAGCTGGTACACTCTTACCCATGTCATACAACCCAAAGGTGATTCTGATCAATTTGAAAGTCACACCAGGCAAAAATGAGCACCAATCTTTTAACACAAGTGTTTGAGAAGCACAAACGACTCAGAAAAAAACCACACAGGCAACAAATTCGGTTTCACTTTGAGATTATTAGTACCGTAACAGTTGGGGTTAGACATAAATAAAGAAAATGTAATTTTGAACTAATTCTTCTGGTGACTGTATGTCTGTGAGGGCTCTTCGGAGTTCTCAAGGGTTATAGTCAACTTCCAAAACCTAGACGCTAAGCCAAGTTTAACCTCATAAGAGAGACTGAAGTAGAACCAATTTCTTAATGCACTTCTATCTTAAGAGCCACCCGATTCCAAATTAAAATCAGGCAACTACGGAGGAGTTGTCATACTCGAGTCTGTGTATCTCTTTACAGTTTGGGGACTTTTTTTCCCCGCAACTCATGACCATCAACAGGCCGGGGCTGTCGCGACACCCGGAGCCCTGCGATCGCTGCGGGCACCCGGAGCCCTCCCGAGCGCCCCGTGGGCAGGAGGGAGCCCCCCG
>WBMV01004764.1:215930-263436 GCA_013396655.1 Campylorhamphus procurvoides
GGCCGTGGGGGGGGATGGAGCGGGGCAATGCCGGAGGACGGAGCGGGGCAGTGCCGGGGTCCCCCGGCCGGCCCTGGGCGAGGGGCGGGCGTGCCTGAGAAACTCTCTGTTATGCCCGGGTCGCCCCCTCCCGCAGGAGCACTTTAACATTGGAGCTCCCAGCCCGGCCCGGCAATCGCCGCGATGGGACGAGACGGGCGCGGGGCGGGCCGAGGGTCCGGGACCCGCCTGCGCTGCGGGTGTCGCGTCCTGCGAAGCACCGGGGGCAGTGCCACCCTCAGGGGGTTGCCCAGGTAGGTTCGGGGGGTCTCCCCTGACACCAGCGCGTTTCAGCCGTGGGCAGCAAAGGCTCCTCTCACTGCACTCCGTGCTCGCCGCGCCGGGAGCTTCTTTGCTGCCAGGGCGTAGCATGGCCCAGGGCTGAGGGGACACGGCAGGGACAGTCGCTCTGCCCCGGAGCTCCCCGACACCCGCATGGGCACGGTTTGTTACTGAGCTGCACTGAAGCCCTTTGCTGTAAGGGCAGGCAGTGCATCGGCCCGGAGGAAGCTGTTGCCACCCCTGCAGCATTCACACCGTGACACACAACTTGAGAAAATAAATGTGACCCAAAATGTGACCCTGCGTTCACAAACCCTTAGCACATGGGGATATTGCTCACACCCCCCTTGTCACCTCTTCCCATGCACTACGCCTCAAATTCATTCTTTGTTTCTTAAATCTTCACAGCTGAACTCCAGCTTACCTTTATACTCTGGTAAACTAACTCCTATGCTTAGACCTTGGCCCACTTCGTGTTTCAGCAACCACAGCTGGGCTTTCTACTGACATGGCACAAAGCGAAAGCCATATCCTTGTATCAAGGCAGATGCAATTATAGCTTAGGAGTTTAAATACTATAAATTATTGTAATCTAAATAATCTTTTTACTTGCTTTTACTCATTTTAAGTACCCAAGGAAAAAATCATTCTTTTAAGAAACTAATTATAAATGCAGGTACATTATTGAATGATTTGTTTTCATCTGGCAACAACACGGTGTCAGAAATACCCTTATCAACTCCTGACTGGACTTATCCACAGGTAGATTCAGAGTGCCAGACTGCCCCCTTTTTGTTTGGGACAATCACCCGATCTGATATCTCATTACCGCCATCCCTCCTCCAGTCTTCTATGAAGAAAATATGCAGAAAATCATGTACATCACTATGATTTGTGCACTTGACAAAGATAAAGTGCTCTGGAAATGACCTTTTTCTCTATACTTGACTGTCAGCTCTATTCATGGTACAAACTGTAGCCACTATTTTTAATACAATCATTTGTTCAGGGATACACATTAGAAGTAGTATCTGAGATAAACATATTGACAAGTAAAAAGTAAAAATGCTGTCTTTTATTCTTTAAGGCACAAGGGAAAAGGCTTTTCCAGAGAATAAGCATTTTCTGAGTCTAGTGACAGAGCACACATTGATTTAGATACTTGTTTACATTTCCATTTTTAGCATCTATTAATACCATGATTTTAGAATTGTTTTCACAATTCAAAGTTGAGTCCTGATAGGAGCAAATTCTGCAACACTTTAGCTGAGTGCTATTGGCTGATCAGCAGTGTCCAAGTAGAAAAGGCAGTATAGCAGTCCTGAGAATAGATGATATAAGCCATTAGAAGCAGTTATGACATAGCTAAAGAAATGTTAAAGTCCAATTAAAAACAAAACCAAACCCAAAACCAACCTAAAGGTGCCAAATAGAGTACACAGGCAGAATAAGTAGAGGTTGCTCATTTTCTTTTATCTTTTTTTTTTTGTGGCAATTTTCAAATTCTCAGCCTAAAGGAGTTCATGAATATAATGTATATAGTGTTTATAATTGAAAATACCTCTTCTCAGTCAAGTAGATAGCTAAGTACATGTTATCTCAGATGTCTTCTTACTTGAAGACTTGGTGGGAGACTTATCTGTTTATTAACAAAACTAACGAGGAATGATCCGAACTGTCCTTTTCAACAGAAGAGGAAGTCAAGCAGCAGAACACAGGATTCTTTGCACTTATAAAAATAGTTCTTTCTTCCTCTTGGGCGTTCTACAGAAAGTTGTGTTGCTCACGTGAGTTGCCTCTGCTCTGTCTCTTAAATTTTAATTAATTCTTTTTTTGAGAGTTCATTTCTGTGTTAACTGCACTCAGTGTCACAAAGGAGACAAGGTGAGAGAGAATCCCCCTCTTAAATTGAGTGTACCACTGCAGTTCCTAGCTCCCAGCAGGATTACTGAAACGTATCTCCATGAAACAAGCTTTCCAGAGGTAGACTTTATCTCAGAATCTCCCAGTGACTTCAGAAAGAAAGACTGTTACTTATTTTTACTTTTATTTCATTTAAGATTAGAGAACTAATCTGGGTTTACAGCACAACTCACAAGCGGTGAATTGGCATACTTTCTGAGGCAGTAAGTTCCTGCCCTTCCTCACCCACTAGAACAAACCTCTGGGCACAGGAGGCCTATTGAATCAGTTTTGCAACTAGAAGGTCTGTGAAACAGCTTGCCAGCTTTTACGGGAAATAATAAGTCTCACTCAAAACAGTGCAACATTTCCTTAAGTCTCAAAACTATGTTACAATAAGGTTTAATTGGCCCAGTCTATGTCAGTTATTTCCTCAAGATTCCTGTGTTCCTATTACTAGAGAATGTAATGAGTTAGGAGACATGTAAACAGTTTTTCTATTGCAAATCAGTTGAGAAATTTTAAGTAGTCTTTGATTTTATCCACTACAAACTCTTGATATTTGATCTCCAAACCAAATTTAAGTGTTGACTTTTTTTATTGGAAGACTTATTCTGGATTTTGTTTTTATTGGTAAGAATGCCTGAACAGACCAGAAAACTATTATCCTCATTTATAAAACTTACAGAAAGAATAAAACATCAGCAGCATTAGTAGAAGGCAAGAACCCATTACTTTCACATCTTAAGTAACATGGTCTTAAATGTCAAAACAAAGAAAGTGACACCAGAAATTTCACATCATCAAGCTCTTTTATATGACTTAATAAGATACTTTATACTGAATTAGCAGGGTGCTAATTCCACAATTAATTATATATATATATATGCATAATTATGTATTAAAGCCCCTCTATTTCATGTATGCACAAATACCTCAGTGTAAAACTGATCAATGCTAGTGCTAGTAGAATTTGAATACATGGAAATTCCCTTTGAAAATCAAATGGTACACAGTCCCACATAATTTAATTGCTCTGTTTTGTTACTGGAATCATGATTAAGGCATGGACTTCTTTGTCTCTGTTTTCTAAGGATTCTTTTTACAGGCATTCTTTGTATGTATTATCTATAAGGCAAGAATACTTCCCAAGCATTTTAAAGTGACTCTGCCCAAATTCAATAAAGAGATTTGCTCTTTGGTAGAAATGAACTGCTTGGCTCTCCACATTTTCTGGCTTCTTTGTAGACCAATCCTTCTAAAGAAGTCCTCTATTCTCCAGCAGTCTCTGGCACCATATGAGGGACAGCAGTTAAATCCCTATAGTCAGTGATTAGTCATGGCAAATATGCTTACCATGGACTCTTCAAAAAATTAGCTTTTTACAGCTTTGGCTCTCTTATGATCCCATTATATTTTTGTTTATTGGTTTGGGGATATTTTAGTATATAAACAGCTAGTGTTAAACCAATTGCACTTTGATTGATTTTCCATAGTGTTATGACATAAGAGTAAGAAAGGAGGCCAAATAGTAGCAACTTGTGCAGATTATGTCACATACAGTTTTATTATGGAACACCAAAAAAACCCCAAACCAACCAAACAAACAAAAAAACTGCTGAAGATTGTATTCATAACAAAAACCAGGCTAGAAGAATACAGTGACAGTAAACTAATATGGAGGTATGGCATAAATACATGTGTTAGGTCTTCACATATCGAGATTTATGGTCATGGCCTGTCAGCAGCGTTTACGCTTAGCTGTACACTGCCTAGCCACTTCTGAGTATTTGTCAATCCTCAGTTCAGAAACTGCTTCCTAGTTCTACATCACTCATAAGTAATATTTTTCAGAAAATTTAGAATCTAATTTTAGGAATTATGAACTGGAAGGAGGAAGGATGTAGACCTCCAAGAGACCTCTAGCAGAGGACTTAAATGCTCCAGTTATTAGCTTCGAGGTCACTTACTTGTAACAAGCCCTGCTTTAGTTTAAGCCTGCTAGCTGTGCAGGTGCAAATACCCTCAAAATAATAGTGAGTCTGGAACTATTAATGTAAAATATAAGTCATACTAGTGTGGTAACAGTTCCTCATACATTTTCAGAGGATGAAGATGAGGAAAGTAATCTGTCAGCCTGATAAGACTTCTCATGTTGATTGACCAAACTATTAGCTACCACATTTAATCTCCTTAAGCATGAACACATAATGTGGATAAAAGCCCAGAGCTAAGTACATGATCACTAAATTACAATTTAAAGTTATAGTATGTAGGGGACAGCTTTTATTTTCTCTAAGATTTCAGAAGCATGCTTTGCTTTGTGCAAATATGAGTCACCAAGTTTGCGTGTAAGGAGTTCAGTTTAAAACTCAACAAAGAACAGATCTGTTGAGATAAACCTCAAATCTTGTTAGACCTGTTTATTTCTATTGGTTTTGATATGAACTCTGTACATAAGAAGATACCATCAGACTGAAAAGCTGTAGGTCCAGAGAAAAGATTTGATTTGAATTCCAGTCTACTGTTTTCACAACAGTGTTCCTATTTATATGTATAATCCCTGGTAGGTCACCAATTGTTTAGAGCCAGAGAATACTTAAAAGCAGTTGTACACATATAAACATAGAAAAATATAAAAGCTGGAATCCAGTAAGACATAAAGTGGACATGGTTGTATGGATGCTTATTAAATGTAACATGCTAAATATTACTTGGGGATTTTCTAAAAGAATATGAGTATTGAGAATTTCTGCAGCTTCTTATCTTGCCTCCTCTGAGCCCAGCTGTGCAGTAATTGTCAAAGGCAGCATCTTGCAGTAACTTTCCCTGGAAGACACAGAATAGTTTATTGACAAGGAATAAAATGAGAAGGGGTAGTGAAATACTAGTTGGTTTCTGATGCACAGAATTTTCATCATACTGACAAGACCTTGTTGAACAAACTACCTGGGAATGTGGATCTGAAGAACAGTTGATTCCGGAATTGTTTCACTTTTGAAGCCTCAGAGGGAATCAAGGGACAGATGGAAGCAGGAGGGCAAGTGGCTAAAAGTCTAGGGAAAAGTCAGTGAGAGGAGTGGCTTCTTAGAAAACAATGTCAGAAAATAATGTCCCCTGACTGTGAGGACTTACCAGGTTTGGACAGATTTTTCTTTTTCATATCAGGACAAAGCTGTGATCTGAACCGTGATTAAGTCAAAATATTTTTTTGGTTTAACAGCTCATGAATAGTCAGTGATTGTGGCAGCTTAAAAAAGGTAAAACGTAATTCTGAGAAGTGACTTTTTTTTTCCCTAAAGAATATATTACCTATAGACTAGTCTTCTATTTTGTTTGCTTTAAATTGATTAGAATTTGTCAGTGGGGATAGAAAAAACATAATTAGAAAACAACTAGGGCCAAAGGCCAGCAGGAGTGCTGGGAGTCACTCTGGGGAAAAGGATAAGGCTCCACAAGCAAAATGGACTCTAGTGCTATGTTTTTGGAAGAGGATCTTGTGGCATTAAGAAAATCCTGGTGCCTTTCACTGTATGTCACAAACCCAGACCTGCAATGGTTAAATTAAGATAATTTAACCATAGAACTCACCCAGTTTAGTGTCATACTTCCAAAAACTGCAGTGGGTAACTTTGATACAAACTGCACTTAAACAATAGTTTTGTTACCAGAAGGCAGGGTGCTTTCTGCACACAAACAAAAAAAAACAAACAAACACAAGTAGGTTGTGTTCTCAAAAGGTAGGAAATAAAGGAGTTGCTCATTTTCCATATTTTGTGTGGGTAAAGCACATGGTCATTAATTGTCCTGGTTACTCTACTGTATGACCTACTCTTGCCATAGGATTTGAGATAAATACCTTTTACAGGATTTTAATAGGTGTGTGATAATTAAATAAATATTAAAATCATCTTGTATATGAATAGATGGTTTTGGTTAGGACATGCCCATACATATCAAGTCTTAGCAAGTTAGCTTCTTTTGACTAGGCTGGTGGGGAGGGTGGAGCAGGAGTGAATAGTAAATAATAGTAAACTTAATAAAATATATGATTTCAGATATTCCCAGACTGCTTATTAAATGCAGTCAAACTTGTTGTGGTGTGATAAAAGATAAAACATACTGCAAAAGGTGGGAACAGGTGTATATATTTGCTGACGGAGGACACACTTTTTAATCAAAAAGCCCAGTGTGTTATCCTTCTTTTCAGGTATTCACAAGTTGTTTGATTTCCTTCTGGAGCTAAAATGACTTAAAGTCATGGGTCCTTCTTTGCTAAACAAAGCCTTAATTAAAGGGTCATGTAGCTGAGGTTTCCTGCTCTGTTTCTCAACTATGGATGCTGTTCTGCTTTATACAATCAGACAAATTTTCAGAGCAGCAGAAACTATAGCCAGCAGTATCTTGTGTTCTAAACACAAGGATATAGAACAATTGTCTTTTTTTTGCTACTGCCTCAATGATTATTTGATTTTTTTTTCCTAATACTTCAAACAGTGTCTCAAAATATTATGTGGTTTGATGATTTAATACATTGCCAGAATACATAGTTTCAGTGTTCCAGGACAATATAGCAAATGCTGGACTACAGAGAAAGAAGATAAACTCCTCTGCAGTTTATAATTCTTTTTTCCTTAGTAATATTTTCAAAGTATTTAACTTTATGTTAAATGTTTCTTATAAAGTGGTTTTGCTTTTTATTTTCAGCAAGACACCCAAATATATATTAAGGGTGTAAACAAACCAGTTTCTTCCTACCTGAGTATTATCTAATGGAAATGAGGGTGGGAATGAAAATGTACAAACAGAACCGCTTTATAACCAGCACAGAGTTATCTCAAAATAGTGCAAATAATATCATTACCTTAGGATGAGGACAGACTTATAAAGGGTAATTTCTGTATGAATCACTATGTACACCAAACACTAATCTGCAATTATCATAACCTTAATAATCATTATTCCAGGAACAGTGAGTAACTCAGCCTTTCTCAGGAAAGCCATTGCCTAGAGTTATATTAGAGCCCAGGCGGATATATCTCTCTATATTATCTGCATGATATATATCTCTATCATATGATAATGTATAATATGTTAGAGATTTTCAGCTAGAATTATGTTAGATAAAAATCTTAGGTTCTTCAATCACTTAACAGGGAATATGTAAACAGTATACAATACATTTTTTTCCTAAGTATTAATTTGACCTTTACTCAGCCTCCTAGAGTAAACACCTAAATTATTCCATAGCATCCCTCAAGAGTGTTAGGTCAACAAAAGGCCTTTTATCTCCAAATATTTGCTTCTGATGATAGCATAGTACAAACAGTAGCCATAATCAGGATTTCCACCTGATGTTTATAAAATGTAACTTTGTGTCAGCTATTGAAGTCCTCTGGTAAAGGTAAGAAGGTCTTGCTGAATATTTTCACATTCCTTCAGTCCAAAATATTTTGCCTGAAAAGAATGCAAAGGCATTTTTTTCCAATAGTGTTTGTCCCTACACCACCCTAACAACAGAATGCAAGCCTTATACAGTGCTGCTGTATAAGGTCAGATCCTTCACTTAATTCCCTACAGCAGGGAACTTGAACAAGAGGATTTTTTTTCCTGTTTAGAGTATGAAATACCCTTTTTAAAGACAAAAATCCAACTCAAATAGTGGTATAAGTTCTATTGAGAGAAAATGCTATGGCATAGTAACAGTCCGTACCCTTAGTGGAGATTCTTTGTGCTGCTGCCCTCTGCCCTTCCTTCTGCCTTTCTGCCAGAACCACTGTCAGACAGACAGGAGGAGGAGTGGCCCCTTGGGCAGCAGAGAAACTTCTGTATCAGAGTCGAAGAGACGCTAGTGAATTGGCATTTGCTACAGATTCATAATTGTGGTTAAATGCAGCTCAGCTTTTTACTCTGCCCTTAATGCAACTTATAATTGAAAAGCAGAAGTCTGGCAGAAGAGCAAACAGTAGTTTGAACTATGTTTTGCTGTTGGGAGACAAATTATACCAATAAATTTTACTGATTCATGTGGAACCACTGATAGTATCAGGGCTGGGAAAAAACACAGAGATGTGATCAGAATAACAGGGAGAGGAAGAAGAGCTGATTAATCAGCACAGTCAGTGATCATCATTGCTAAAGATGGTGTGGAAACAACATTGCAGCATTTAAAGAAACCCATGAGAATGGGTGAGAACAAAACTTGTGAGTGACTGAAATCTGACTTCAGATTTCTGAAGGAGGATATTCTCCTTCAGTAAAGAAGGGGAGATGCTGATTATATGCTTGTTTCTTCATAAAATCACTAACTGGCTTAGGTTTGTGCCTTTGGAAAGAGTCAAAAAGACCACTGCTGCTTCCAGACATAGGCAGCACATAAATAAGGCTTGCTATCTAGATCAGTTCAGCTGAGCATTGCAGAGCAAGGAGCTCTGCACCTTAAAATAGAAACATAGATCTATTTTAGCAGCTGAAAAGGTTACCAGCTTCAATATAGCCACACCAAGAACTTGTGGTTTAATCAGCTGAGGAAACACTATCATGTCATCCTTACTTGCCACACAGATAGCTGGTTACAAGCCTTTCTACATAGGGGATAGTAGTGTTTTCAGGTTAATTTAGGGTGGTGAATGTGGTGGAGAGAGGGATTACTTTTGCTCCTTTATTTTAGTGTATTCTTGAGTTACTCCTCCCATGTTGTACACATAAGTAAAGCTTATATTGCTGGTTGTTTCTGTCTTCCAAGGACAGTAATACTTCCAGTGAATGATTCACAGAAAACCCATCTATGTAAATCATTCTGTGGAGAACTGCCCAATTGACACCTGAGATTTTGTTTCATCCAGTCCTTCTCTCTTTCTTCCAAACCCTCTTTCTGTTTTCTGACTTTTGTATGTTTGTATCACTATGTCTGGTCAAATGTTTATACCTGGACATATTCAAAAAAACTATGAAAAAGGCTTTTGTTTCTTCTTTGTTTGCTGTTTTGTGCTACGGTCAATACGTCTTTTTGTTGACAGTTAACCCTTCTTCATTGATGCTGACATTGTATTTGTGCCTCAGTGCTGGCTGACCTACTGGGAGCCTCTAAGCCATCACAGCAACCCAGAAGGATCCTAAGTAGCTTCTAATTCTTACAGTCGATGTGAACTGCAGATCATGGCTCATTGTTTCCCTGGGAAGCTTCTGTCAGATAAATGAGTTCCTTCATTAGAATTTAGCTGGTAAAATTTAACTTCCTGAAAGTGTAGACAACATAAGGAAAACTTTAATTTCAAGTCAGTTCTGAGTCAGGGAGGAAATTAGGCATTTTTGTTTGGAGGACCCTTTTATCCACTGCTACTTTACAAACTCAATTTTCATGGCAATTGTCACAGCACTTTGGATACACGTGCTTTGCTATCTTCAATATCAGTATCAGCTTCACACCACAATAAGCTTCTAAGCCAAGAGAATTAGAGGTGCCACATCAAATTAGTTGGTCTAGAGCTCTAATTAAAATTTTACTGTAATGAATAGGCATCAAAATGAAAGATATTTCCAGTATATTCAGAAGCGTGATGGCTCTCAGCTAGCATAAGATTGAACTTTGTCTTCAATGTAAACTATTGACTTAGTAGAACAGACACAGATCAAGAAAAATCTCCACTTTTATTCCAGAAAAACATGATCAAAAAATGTTACTTGGTTCCTTTTTTCAGTATATAAAAGCATAGAGAATGAGAAATTAATAACTTCCAATATTATGTTAAAATTTGAAATTATTTAGAACTCCTGGAAGTCAAGTCTTAATTACGACCTGAAGTACTGTAGGTTAAGCTTGTACATAGTGATAACTCTTTATAGTCTATCTAGATTATTAAAAAAATTTAGCTGTGCTGCAAATTTACTATGCTGCTTTATGCTCTTTGTCCCATCCAGCACCTTATGGAAAATCACTACACCTTCGTACTCACCAGTGCATAACACTATCGTTTTTTACCTCTTCCATCCTGTGTACAGTCTGATGGTGTGTTATCTTTACTGTCAGTAACAAGGTAGCATCCTCATATCGCCACGGTATCAAAATGTCTTTCTTGAGAAAACTGCAGGGTACAGTTTGTTGTTTAAAATAAAATAACATAAAAAATTGAAAGAAACGAGGAAGTGATAATACTAGTCATTACACGACATTTTTGCTAAAACTGTGCCCTGAAGAATGCTTGGGTGTAAACCTCTGCTTCTGACAGATCTCCTTGCATCCTGAGACAAAATAAAGAGAAATATGTACATCAGATCTGCTAATATTTAGACTCCTGGATGAAATTGAGTAATATGAGGGAGAGCTCTACCTCAGAATGAGGATCTCCTTTGAAGTTATATATTTCATGCAGTAACTATTTTTAAATATATTGACTTTAAGATATAGCAGGCAACAGAATAATCAGAAGATGCAGATCTCTAAGGAGGAAGCTGTTGGCAAGAAAAGCAGCATGTTGGTTATGCTGTAGTTAGAACAGCTGCTGCTATCCAGTATCTACTTATGTTACTTAATTTTGAGGGGGAAGCTTTGCTCCTGTATGAATAAGTGAGATTTTCCTTAAATACATTTCTGACACAACTGACTGTTGAGGCCCATAGGTGTTTATCCAGGCTGAACAGACTATGGAACAAGGCAACTGCAGCTGACTATCTGCACAGTCTCAAACCATGCACCCTTGCACACATGTTGTGTGTACACATTCAATAGCTCTGGTTGAATTTTTGTTCCTTAGGCTTAAAACTGGCTTGTGAACATTGAGACTTCTAACATCCTTGGCCAGGAATATTGAAAATTTACATCTTACATGAAGAACCTTCATTATCTACTTTTATTTAACACATTCTAGCTCTTGCATTGGAAAAGAGCATGTTGGAAGACTGGGAATCTCTGTACAAGGTATCAGGGTAGGAGGTAACATCTCCAGGAGCAGAGATAGGATGCGTCGCCCTCACAAGGTCTCCCCCTCTTACACTAAGCAGGAAAATCCACCTAAAAGTTGGGGTTTATTTAATAAAAAGCCTCCTTCCTCATGACTTCTTTTGGTGCTTTCTTAGCCCATCAGAGCACTAGATCAGCTCATAGGTTGAATGGCAACTTTCAGATCTGCACCTGGTGGCTGTGAGTCCTGCTGGCTTGCTGGGCACTTTGCAGAGGAGATCCAACACCAGACAGAGGTAGGAGACAGAGGTGGATGGACCCACAAGCACCCCTGGGCTTGGAAGCACTCGCTTGTCCAGACAGAGGACATTAATTCTAGAAGCACAAAAAGAAGAGTATTTGATTTCCTTGCAATATTTATTTCCCAATTCACCACAATTATTTACCAAATTTCCTGTTGAGATACCAAAGCTGATTCCTTTTTTAAAATACTTAAGTCAGATAAAAAACAGGGCTCATAAAACTGCAATATTTAACAAGAAAGCCTAGAAAATTCTTTGAAGACAGATGCGTCTCCTGTTTAAAAAATTGCAAACCGAACTTTAAAGGATAGTGAAACACCCAAACTGTTAGTTTGCTGTGTATAAAACTTTTAGAGCTGTATAAATTTGCTGCAGTTTGGTGAAAACTGCTAACAGCAGTAGAAGTTCTTCACGTGATCTAGGGAGGGGGAGAAAATAAGAGTATTTGTGTTTAAAAAGAAACCCCCTTCCCCCAGAATTTATTTGACACACATTTGGAGATACGCTAAGAAAACTGCAGCTACTGCGTGATTCAAAATTTGTAGTGTGGGGAACTGAGTGACTTGTGTCTGTGTGTGTGTTTACCTGCTTTGGTTGTTGAGCATGAGCTGAATGCTGTTTAATCATTCCAACAAGTAATTTAGTGTATTTAGTAAGTCTTCTCGCTGACAGTTTATCTAGTATGTGGCTGAGCTCAAATACTACTGCACCATGAAGAGAAAGATGTGAACAACTGTCAGGGCCTGCACAGCATGCTTGCCCACAGTGATGAGTCAATATGTATTAGCTATATATTGAATTTATTCTATCAATGTACTTCTTACTTACCAATCTTTTAATTTATAAGACAAAATACTGCTTTAAACCAAGTCTTTAAATAGGAAAGAATCATCTCATTGACACTGGATTGCTTAAGAATTCTTCAGTGCTGTTTAAGCATAATTATGCTAGTCAGAAAGCCAATCTCAAAACAAAGGAAGACTTTGTTCCAACAAATATTTACATCTATAGAGGAAATTGTAGTTTCCTCTACAATAATATAGTATTACAATACACAGGCAGTATATACTAATAAAGTAATTGTAGAGTACTGTAATAACAGGATTCATAAAGCATTACAGCTCTATCATTCAATATAGTCTTTTCATCAGTGGGCACGTACAGAAACTTTGTTCTCTCTTTTCGTCGTCAGTGCCCAATACCTGTAGGTCACACCAAAGAGGGTTTCCATGGCAGCTGTAGTCTCTCTGCATGTCAGCAGGTTTGGGCTCTTTCGTGTTGCCTGAGTGAACAGGCTGTACCAAAGTGGCAGTAAAAGCCTCCTCAATCAGAGATGTCTTGGGTCATCTAGTACTAATGAAAGCTTTAAATTGTATCCACAACCAACTTCACATTATCTAGGGAGGGGGAGAAAATAAGAGCACCATACCAACTATATATAACTGTTCATTTTATGTTTCTTACTTCAGTGATTCTGTCCCTTCCCTACTAACAGCCTTCTCACTTAAAAAAACCTCTTCTTTCAGAGTGACGCATCTTCTAGCTGGACAGTGAATACTGCTTCAGACCCAGACAGATATTCTGAGGAAAAATCTGATTTAAACACAGCTAGGAATGGAAAGATAGTCCTTCAGATAGTCCTTTTGCAGAGCTTGTACTGAAGAAATTCTGCAGTGCTGGTTTTGTACCACATCATCCCTGTCATATTTTCCTAAGAATTTTCTAATAAATTTCAGGCTTCCCAAGAATTTTACTCAGACTTCTTGTTAACTACATTTGCAAGAGCCTTTTGTACATGCATTGTTTTCCTTCCTCAAGAGTAAAGCTTTCTTTAAGGTTTGGTTACCATATGATCCAAAGCACTACATGATGAACTACCAAGTTCTAATATAGATCTAGTTATATGGTGCACCTACATCCCTGGACAAGGCAAAATGTATCAAGTAATTGTGCTGGAAGAGGCAAATATTAATTCTTTACAGGATATTTGCAAAGAGTTAATTACTGTTGGTGTTGTTATGAAGCTGTTGTCAGTATTATAATATATGCTTTAAATCAAACATGTTTAAAACTTTTCTGTGCATTTTGATTCTAGGAGATGGGGTAAAATTGCAAGGCATTATGCTACTACTTCTTTTGATCATGTGTCATTGCAATTTTGCCATGAAAAAACAAGCATCTTACTAGCCTATCACCTACAAAGTAAGAACAAGAAGGAAGTAACTTTGAGTATTTGGCAAGTAAACCAAGAATAAAAATAAGCATAATTATGCTAATCAGAAAGTCCATCTCTAAACAACTTCTAAAGCAGTGAAGGCATTGAGCCAAATACCGAGTGAGATATCTGCATTTAGTGAGCAAGCACATGACACCAGAAAAGTCTATTAATACAGGAATGGTTACAGAAGTACATTGTCCTCAGAGGTGGCAGCATTCATTTCTTTGAACAATTTGGCCAGGAAACGTAGAAAGCAAAACCAAATCCCTAGGCCTATAGTGATGTTTCACAGTCTTTACTAAAGTGTATTACTATGATAATTTACTTAAGTTTTCTATATATTAACAATAGTTCCTTAGAGTGTAAAAATGAGTTGAATACAATTTCAATTTAAGGTTTTATGCAAAATGGTATACGGGAAAGATGGCACTTTTTTAAAATGCATGAAGCTCCTGTTATGTTGTCAGTATTTATCTTCATTCCTTGATACTGGAACATTCTGGAAACAGGAATATTGTGGCGGCTTAAGGAAGAGAGCAGGTATTATTTTATTCACTGACATTCGTTTTCTATTGCCCAGTTCTAAAGACAAGGAGAGGAAACTCCTGCCCCAAAATACAGGAACACTATCACTAAATTATCAAACAATTCTATCTGGCAGAAACGTGGGGAATTTTTTTTATAAGGCAGGACCCTACGATGCAGTTCTGGTTCGACTCTTACAGCAACAAATGAGCTCGGTTATTCCTGCTGTGACCGCGAGAGGGCAGCCTATTCCTATTAAATGATGACCGAACGACTAAAAGATTTTGAAGAACCCAGTTAATTTTCGTAATTGTTCTTCTACATTTTAATTAAGACTTTGTGAAGTTTTAAAATGAAGCTTTTCAAAAAGCTTACTGTAGTGCAATATACAAGTTGTTTGAGGCCATTTTAAGATCTACTATACAAATTTATCAATATAGCCTTTCATTTGGTTCTTGTAAGGTTTCAGTAGGATGTGCTTTATGCTCTCATCCAAGAGTAAATAATCTGCATTAGTAAGAGCCTACCTCTTTTAAATCTGTTCCTTAATTGCAGATTTCTTTTATTTATTTATTCAGCAAAAACAAGGTAGGGCATTTAGTTTTGTCTTCTTAGAGCAGCTTTCTAACACAAAGGTGCAGCTACTAACTTCTCATATTTTAGATACTATTTCCTCTATCGTTATGACATTAGATAAATCTTTTGCACATGAGCTCAGTTTTGCTGGCTGTAAAACGAATTTTTCAACTTTAGTGATGTAAACTCTGGACTGTAGCTGTAAATTATAAAAGCATACTGTGCCAGTTTTTTTTAAGCAACCGCCTTTCCCCTTTGATATTGCCATCATGCCTCTCAGCCATGCATTTAAAAGCCTGAGCAGTCAATGGGAACTGCTGCAGGTTCAGCACTTTTGAGAAACCGCTTACTTAGAAGTCTAAAGTTGGATTTAGAAGCTTAACATTTTTGAGAAACTTGTCTATAATCCTCATAACTTATTGTTGTTAAGGCAAATATCTACCCAGTATATTTATGCTGTGACCACTTTAGATTTTTTTACCTCTACTTTGGATAACTAATCCTGGTTAAGGAAAATTTTCCTTAACTTAGGGTGAGAGGACCATCAGAATCCCTGTCAACTCCATTTCTGTAACAGACAGCACTGTCATTCAAATCAAGTAACTTGGTAACTCTACCTAAGTATCCAGGAAATTACCCAAGGAGGAAAGACATTTTAATTATAGATACAATAGAACTGAAAGACATATATAAAGATAGTGTGCCCCATTCATTTCTTTCATAAAGGAATTGGACCAAAATAATCTGTGCATGTTACTCTTTAGTTCTGTGAAACCAAAACATCAAATGCCTTTTTTTTTTTTTTTTGGTCACAGCATAATTTGAATCATTTGCCTAAGGGCTGAGTTCAACATCATGTATTTATTAGTCAGAATTTTATTTTTTTTTCACTTCAGCTTGCTTTCTTCATGTTTAAATGTGAAGCAACACCTAAGAGAAGGGCAGCAATCCAAAATATACTTGAAAAGAACTGGCATTAGCTCTAACTTTGTCCTATCTGTTAAGCAAACAGAAGTTAATTCATCCTTGAACCTAGAAACTGTGTGCTGTCTAGAACAAGACAGAAAAAGCACGTTTTAGTCATTCTGCTGCCACAGGATATGAGATTTGCCTGCCTACCAGAGGTCACGAGTTTATGCCAAATAGTGGAAATTAGAAAAGACTTTCAGTTGAGAACAAGAAGCTTACAATAAACAATAGAGAAAAAATTTCCAAAAGGAAATGTAAAATAACCCGACACATCCTTGGGTTAGCTGGTAGGCAACAGAAATGGAGAACAAATACTAAAATTCAAGCCAGCAATACAATATCCACCACATCCTTCCTCCTCCTTTTTCCCCCTGCTTTCCCCTCCCCTCTCATCAGATTACAAGAACAGTGGTTTGTTTGAGATAACATCCTCTTCTGAGGGCTATATGTGCTTTTTGAATTGTGCTATGTGCATCAGTTTCCCAGTCAATCTGTGCTGTAGAAACCAAGCTTTCTTCTCTCCTGCCTCCTATTAGTATTTTAAGCTAGAAAGTGGAAACTAATAAAATACCTTTAAATTTTCAGACTGCTCAAAGTAATGGAGCTAAGACATGTATGCCCTTTAAGCTCCGAGAACCTATAGATACCTCTAACTTGTTATCAGTAATACCATCCTTAGTCCTTTTCTTTATTTCTGTAGTACTACAAACAGCAATTGTTATGTCCCAGTTGGCTGCAAATGGAGAATGGTCATGAACTTAAAGCATGGGGGAATTGGGTATAGGAGTTAAAATGTAAAGTCTGCGTATATAACAGGAAAATATCACAGGTTGTGATACTTTCTGTTAGCATTTCAGAAATTTTCTCTACAGCTCTATCACAGTAATGTGAAAGTCAGTAATGAAAAGTTTAGGTTCCTTTCCAGAATATACATCTCACATATCACAGAATCACAGAATGATTGAAGTTGGAGGAAACCTCTGGAGATCATTGGGTCCAACTTCCCTGCTCAAGAACCACTTATCCAGAACTGTCCAGATGGCTTTTACTTACTGCCAACGATGAAGACTCCACAACCTCCCTAAGTAACCTGTGCCAGTGCTCAGTCACCCTCACAGTGAAAAAATATTTCCTAATGATAGCCTGGAACCTCCTGTGTTTCAGTTTATGCCTGTTTCCTCTTGTTCTGTCAGTGAGCACCACTAAAAGAGCCTGGCTCCATACCCTTTGCATCCTCCCTTCAGGTATTTATATACTTTGGTAAAATCCCCCTGTATAATATATAGTTGTAGATAACAGGATTTTTAAAAAAAATTTATTGATAACAGTTAGCTGGAAATCTCCCTGGTTGTTTCGGCATGTGCAAAATAGTATGCTCTATCAAAAAGTTCCCTAGGAAAGTATATGGGCACAAACAAAAAGCAAAAAAATATGTCTACCTTGAACCATTAACTGCTTGTCTCCTGTCATAGGTTTGCAGTGCCCTCATTCCTATGGCAGGCTGGCTGATGTGACAGCCAGTGCGAAGCCTTGCCCACACCTTATTAATCACCCACCAGAAGAAGAAGAAACATCATCCAGTTTCTCTTCTCTTCCTTGCATTTTCTTCCTTGGATCTCCTTCCAGTGCTGACACTCTTCAGTGCTAAAGCTGGGACAAAGAAATACCTTACCAAGTGCACCAAAGAACCTTCCTTGTACCTTACAGCCCAATGAAAACCAAAAATATATATATAACAGATATATTAGATAAACCTCTTTCATCAGCCAGAAAAGCAGAACAAAATATATCATTTTTCAAATTGCCATGTTTTTTGTCAATATCACATGTTGTTTTGAGTTGGGAATGATCTTGTTTGAGACCTTAGACTGAGTTGAAATTTAAACTTATTTAAATTTCTTTCAGGATTTCTCTTCTGTTTTAGTTATTTTGCTCTTAGAGAGCAATCTGTAATAGTAATATCTGCTGTATCAGCAGAAGACCTGTGGGCTTAAAAGTTATCCAAAAGGTTGCAAACTGATTCCTAGTCTTCTGTCTGACAAACAAGACTGTCTCTATAGTGTACTTGGCTAAAAGACAAAAAATTGTACCCAACATAGCCATGAGTAATTTTAGAGCTTTACAGTAATTTTGTTGTTGTTATTGTTTTTTCTGTTACCGAGGGCAAGTTTGTTGATGGACTGCCACATTTTGAGAAGAAATAATACCTTATTTAACCACCACACACAGGCACAGATCAGTTCTCTCAAAGTTGGGCCAAGCCTTTAAATCCTATAACATAAAATTCAAAACTTGACTGAAGATATTGATGAGCACCATAGATGATGCACTCATTGCTCTTCCTATCTGCAAGTTAAACAAAGAAATTCAGTACTGTGTTATGGCTAAAGCTGACACAGTTAAGAAGCAAGCACCATTTAGTTCATATATAGCATGAAAAGTCTGTGCAGCCACACTGAGCCTGAGTTACAACATTCATTATTCATCTGAAACTTTTTGCACCAGTAACATAGGTAGAGAGAGAGGTTTTAGGTACCCCACAAAGTACCACACTCTGAAATTCTAGCATTAGTTTGAATTTACTAATGGTTCCACATGTTTTGAAGAAGACTCAATTAAAATTACACATGGTATTCGAAGTTCCCAGAAGGAGTATAAACTCAGCAAATTTACTTGGTTTTTTTGTTGGGGGTTTTAATATTTATTTTGTTAAATTCAGCTGAGTTTAGTAACAGTTGGAGGAGGGGAAAAAAAAGGATAAAATCCCTCCATATTTTATGTCTCTGTTTTATCTCATTTTTGGGGAGTACTCAACCAAATACAACTTTTCTCCAACTCAGTATCTAGGGATTCTCATGCAATACTGTTGGTTTTCGAATACTTTCTTGGAAGCTCACTTTCTGAAAGAATCACTAGGAAAGATCTAATTGTTATGTTATCTGGTATTTTTGAAATAATTTACACTGTATTGTTTTCATGAAAAATTATGCTAATCACAGGAG
The DNA here is from genome assembly GCA_013396655.1 of Campylorhamphus procurvoides. Taxonomy (NCBI): domain Eukaryota; kingdom Metazoa; phylum Chordata; class Aves; order Passeriformes; family Dendrocolaptidae; genus Campylorhamphus; species Campylorhamphus procurvoides. The sequence continues at coordinate 234,645 of WBMV01004764.1, forward strand.
CAACTTCAGATAGCACTTGGCTGTTCTTACTTTTTCAGCTTCTTCTAGTGTCATTAGATCATGAAGTTTTTAGGACTTTGGCACTTTGTGTGAGGCGTGGTTCTGGCCACTATTCAGAGCAGTCCCAGAAAATACTCGACAAGAACTTGAAAGAGTTTTTTGGTGACACAGCTGAGCTTACACTGTAATGGATCCAGATGACCATTTTCCTTCATCCTAAAGAAAATCTGTTTGATTTATAGTCAACCTTGGGTGCTCAGGAGAAAGAGGATATATTCCATGAACCTGGCACCACTCCTTCAGTTGAGTCAGTAGTAATAGTTTGTCATGGTGCTTTACAAAGCCAGTGTTCTAGTGGCTGTATCATTCTTCACATATGCAAACATTGCTTTTTTCCCGTGGTTACTTTTCTGCTGCCTTGGAGAAGCATGACAGAAATTCAGTGACATTTCCACAAGGACAGCCCCTTCTTTATTTGTCTCATCCTCTAAGCATGGGACAAAAGGGATGGTCTGATTGCTTCCATTGAAACACTGTTAGAAAGTGCCTGGATAGGTATATCCTTTTCGGGAGTTCAGATGCAGGACTTGGCACGATTGGCAAGTTACCCTGCTCCTCCTTTGTGCCCCCTTCACAGTGACCTTGCATTCATTACTCAGCAGCCTCAGTACCCCTTCAATACACGTTCTGCATCCATACCACACCCAGGGATCTTCCCCCACCTTGGCCTGCAATGCAGAATTAAACAGGGAAATCCCAGTCACTCCTTATAGCTCTTCCTGCAGTTATGCATCAGCTGGTCTAACTCAGGTTCAGACAGATGCTGATAAAATGCAGGGAAAAGCTCCTGAACGCTGGGTCTCTGAAGCTCCAGAGCAATCAGACTGCTGTTTCCCATAGTACATTGGGAAGCTGATGCCAGATATCTTGTTAGGCAAGAAAGAGAGTTCAGTGTTTTCTGGACTATATGTCCATTCCCCCCCCCAAAAAAAGCAAGAAATTAACCTGGCTGAAAGGGCTTATTATGGCATCTTCAGGGGTTTCCAGTCAAAGCCCAATCTAAGTTATAAGAACTGTTTAGACAGAGGAACAGCTTGGCACCTCAGGCTTCTCTCAAAGACACTATTCTATAAGCAATAATAATTACTCAATCAAAGCCATATTAACTTGTTCTTTAATTCCGGCAGAATAAACACAATCAATTTTCCTGAGTGAAATTCAGTCACCATTTTTGTTTTCAGTTTTGCAGCTGAGGGCAGATTTGTGTGCAGCCAGAGAGAGGCAGAGGCCAGAGACGCTGGGCTGAATGACCATTACCAAAGTGATAGAGAAGACTGATGATTCCAAAAGTGGCCAAACAACATATTTTTGTCTGATTTCCTTACTATTCAGTTCCACTGATGTTTCCTCTCAAAGTTTTTCCAGAAGGGTGTCTTAACAGTTATTTTACTGATCAGTAATGAATATCGGGAGTATATTCATTAACATCCTTGTAAGTGATGTGGAGCATTTCTCTTGTTCACATGCACTCTGGTAATGTACTAATTAACTCTTTCAGTTTAAAGCCGTAACTCCTTGTCACATCACTACACGCCCTTGTGAAAAGTACCTCTCTGGCTTTCTTGTAAGCCCCTTTAGGTACTGGAAGGCTGCTCTAAAGTCTCCCCAGAGCCTTCTTCAGGTGGAACCCCAGCTCTCTCAGCCTTTCCTCATAGGAAAGGTGCCTCATCCTTCTAGTCATCTTCATGACTCTCCTCTGGACTCACTCCAGCAGGTCCATTTCCATCTTAACTTGGGGACCCCAGAACTGTGTGCACTACTCCAGGTCAGGTCTCACCAGAGCAGAATAGAGGGAGAGAGAATCACTTGCTTCTAGGTGAAAATTTACCCAAGGCACTCATCTACCCAATTCATTCTAATCCATCATACATGCCATTAATATGTGGGTTTAGGGTATAAATTATAACACCTAGAAATAAGACATTTCAGCTGATAACAACGAGCAGCTCCAACTTGAAAGAGTGTAATACAGAGAAAATTTCTTCATAAGTAAACAAAAAGAATTCTTCAACATGAATAACATATTCACAACATTGAAGAAGCTCTTTCTAGGAATGGGATTTTTGGCCCCCAAAAGTGGGAATGGAGTTTGGCAAGTTCTCATAGCACTGAACAGGGCCCACCCAGGATTCATCTGGGTAACCTCTATGAAGGGCCCATGATGTGAGGCCAGGCTGCTGTGTGCCTGCCCAGAATAAGCAGAAGTAGAGCACTGTAACCATGACTTTCATAAAGAACTTCCTATGGTTGACTGGTTGGCAGTGAAAAGAAACATAGAAGTCATATTAAGTTCTGAAGTTTGAGACTAATGCTAAAAAAAAAAATGTAATAGTCCCCCTTGTGTGTTGCTGGGCTTGTGCAGAATGCCAGCTTCTCCAGGAGCATATGGGGACAGCACAGCAGAGGAGGAAAGCTGGAACTTGGACGCCAGGTGGTTTCCCTCTTTGCCTCCAGGTGAATATAATTTATTAATATTTTTATTACGGGAAGGATGTTGTTAAGATTTCAAAAACCAGACACGGCTATAAACTTTTTTTAGGTCCTTTGTTTTGTCCTTTCCATACTCTCACATTGCAGACAGTAAAGATAAAATAAAGATACCACAAATGCATCTAATGCTTAAAGCTAAAGAAGATTACTGTATATTCGTACTTTGCTCATAATCTTCATCCCAGAGTTCTTCCGAGGTATCCCTAATTTATACAGACTTTAAAAAGGATACTTAGTAGCCTGAGTCCACTGCCCGTGAAAAGTGACAACAACAGCATTATTTCCTTCTGCCAGGCACGCTGAGGAGGAGGTGGCTGGGCTGTCCTCCGCAGCGGTGCCGCTGGCATGTGGGGCCGCTGCTGCTCGGGGTCCCCGCGGTGGTGGGGCACCCGCCTGTGCCCCGGGCAGCTGCCCCGAGGGAATGCAGGGACGCGGCTCGCCGGGGACATCTTTAAATGCCCCGCTCTGGCCGAGGGCCCGAGCGCGGCCGGGCGGGCGGGGCAGGGGCGGAGGTGGGGCGGCCCGGCCCTGTCCCTGTCCCTGTCCCCGGCCCCGTGCCCGGCCCTGATCCTGACCCTGACCCGGGCCGGAGGTGGGGCGGCACGGCTCGGCCCCGGCGGGCGGAGCGGAGCGGGGCCGGGCAGGCGCTCCGGAAGAGGGAAGGAGCGGAGCGGCGGCGGCTCGGCCTCGGGCGGTGTTGGCGGCGCGATCGGGAGCGGGATCGGGAGCAGGACCGGGATCGGGAGCGGGAGCGGGATGGCAGCGCGGGGCTCTGCCGGGGATGCCGCGCTCCGCAGCGCGGCCGAGCAGTGGTTGCTCTGGGATAAGGTGAGGCACGGAGGGCTTGGCGGGGGCGCCGCTGGCGGGGGTCGGGAGGCACGGGGTGCCTGCCCGGTGGGTGCGGCTGCGGCTGTGCCGGCGCTGGGTGCGCTGAAGGCGCTTGTTGGCCCCTCTCGCTCTGCTCCCCGAGCTCTCTGGCCAAGGGGTGCCCTCCCGGCCGGGGCCGCCCCCGCGGCTCCGTCACCTGCAGGAGCAGCCCCCGCTTCCATCTGGAAGCCCCCCCAGCTGCTCTTTCAGTGTGGTCTCTCTGACTGGCTTTCAGCTGTACTGAATGTCTTTTCCGAAAGGTCCTGTATTGTTCCGATCCGCTTCTATTGCAGTGGATAGACTTAAATTATTAAAGGCAACATGGCATTGTTCTCGGTCTCGCAGCGTTAAAAACCTCCTGGTGCCTCTAAATTTTTCTTAACTAAAGTATTGATTCCTAAAGACACTTGGGATAGCTTCAAAACCACTAGGAAATGCAGAGTTTGTCCATTCTCTTTTTTTTCCGGTGTTACACAGTGCTTAGCGTTACACAGTGATTCACTATTATCAAAATAACTCCTGAATCTTCAATATTGTCTGGTTTTGTGGATTTTTTTTCCCTTTTTCTGCTATTGCTTGGGAATACTTTGCCATGCATTGTTTCCTTTCTGTTAAGACTTATCTTTGTTTTCTGTTTTGGTCTTGACAGCACTATATACAGAAGTAAAATCACGTGTGTATTTCTATTTTCCACATATCTAAAGAAATGTCTTGCCATAGCGGTGTTCTGGAAATGCTCATGTCGTTGCTTTCTGCTGCAGTTCTCACTGAGATGCAGGCCTCTATTGGTGTATTTGGTTTGCATTTTTTATGTCCCTATTCATAAACTTTGTTAATTTAGCTGTATTGGAACACACTGGCCATTGCCCCAATTCAGTCACTTAAGTGACTGCCTTGGACTCAGCACTGTACCGTGCTCCAGAATTTTGTGCAGCCCACATACTTTTTTGGTAAGATATCTTCTGCTTAGTTCAAGATTATCAGTGAAAACATATAATAATTCTCTTTTTAGTATTTTTTCTAGATCTACTCCATTAGAAGTACCTCAAGGTTATTGTGATTCCTCATTAAAGATCATTTAACTGTTTAACTGATCAGTTAGCCAGCTCTAGTTTTATTAATGATAGTGCAGTGCCAAACTAGTCCTCCTTTCAGAAAGGCTAATCTATAATCTATCACATCAAATGACAACAAGATTTTGTGTCTTCCCCCCCCACCCCCAATTTAATTGATTTTGAGAAAACAGTTTGGTTTTAAAGGGCCTCTTATTTGCATAGCTCCCCTAACTAACATTAGTTATATTCCTATCTTCTGTGTAAGAATTTAACTTTCAGCTGATTTTTCTGATTATTTTGTTAAGCCCTTGGGAAATCTAATGCAGTATCCATTATAGCATCTTTACTTTTGAAAGGTTAGCTCTTTGTTAGGACTTGCATCTTTGACTCAGTAATAATTGACTGGTGTACAATACCCATTGCTGATTGCTCAAAAATGATGAGGTATTTTAATATCTCAGGGACCTGTTACATGTTTGTATTGAGCAACAGAAGAATCAGATATAACCCTTGGCCATTTACTCTGATATAAACAAAAAAAAAATTTCCTTTTTGACAAGCAGAGATAAGTTAATATTTAATGATGATAAGCAACATGTTTCTTACAAAATAATCATTTGCAAGAGCAAGCCCTTATGTCTGACAGCAGCCCTGCTGACCTAACAGGAAGTTTCTACCTAGACGACAATTACTGTGCTTGTTAACAAGCTGTTTTCATCACAGTATTCATTACAGTAGTAGCATATTTTTCATTTTTCTATTATAAATCATAGAATTATGAATGGAAGGTAGCTTCTGATTTTAGTAAATATAAAATCTGTTTGGTCAGAAGTTTTCCCTCTACTCTAAAACCTTGTGGGCACTCTTGTACTGATGATACCTCTTTGGGCCTTCCTGTAGTGTAGATTAAAGTAAATAACTTGAGTGTTACCAGGTGATGTTCAAGCTTATTGCACTAGTGGATATTAACTCAGTATTAAATCGTCTGCCACTGTATTCACAGGACTTGGTATTCCTATATTCACATCTGGTGTAATCGCAGAGTAGAAAAAGTGTAACCTGAGAGAATCAATAAGAAAGGAGAAACCCAGCACTTTATCCTTCAGATACATTTTGATCCTTCTTTAGCAGAGATGCTCTATAGTTTAAGCCAAAACCAAGTTAATTTTTTTCCTTAGCTTTGTATGATGTCATTGTAACATTCTCCACCAAAAAAAATAGGCAGATTCTTAGGAGAATATAGCCATAAACAATTATAACAGTAACTCTAGAAAAATCCTGCTGTACTGAACAGACTTGGGCCTGCCTTTGCCATTACTTGGTGGGGCTTGAAGGCAGGCAGGAGGAACAATCGAAATGACTGAATTAATGCAATCAGGTTTTCTCTAGCAAATAATATGGACTGAAGCTTTAAGAGTCAGGCAGCCACCTGCACATGTACAATCATTTACCAGACTTAAAAAACTGGAGGATCCCTCTAGTTTCATAGCCGATACCAAACCTGGGAAATTCCTATAAAAAAAACCAAAAACTTTCTTGTCTGTAGGAACTGCAGGATCTTCCTAGTGTCCTTTTGTATTGGCGCTACAGCTTTTAGTCTGTCAAACATTTGTACAGAGGTGCTCATTTCAATGCTAAGGGACAACTTGTGTACACAAAGCTCACAGAGGGGAATAAAAGGTGACTAGGCAGTGTACAAAGCCAGGTGCAAACAGGCCTTACCTATGGCCTGATGTTGCAGCAGAAAATTGAAGTCAACTTGTAAACAGCCTAAACTCAGAATACTGCCCTATATATTCTATAATAACATAGAACTATATTTATTCTTACAGAATATAATTACCCAATAATAATAGACAATTATGTCAAGCCTTCTTCAAGGAAGTGTCAATTACAACGTTCTTGGACTGGTAAATTGGTAATTCTTAAACTAGAAATCAGTAATTCTGGGGTACCTAATTGCTTATCGCGCTCAAGAAACCGGGCTTTTTTTAATTCTTTAGCTTATTCTGCATTATGTTGTTTGCTCATTAGTACCAAGGGCTCTTTAGCTTTTAAAGTATTTATTTAAACTATGTTGTTTGTCCTGCAGCAGGGGTGCACAGGTCAGTGATTAGGGCATCCTGGCTCTGGTCTCAGTTTGATGTGCAGCATGCTTACACCGTTACATGCATGCTCACTCACATGCCTACTACTGTGTGTGTTGTGCAGCACTTTCTGAAGCTGCAGAAAATGCATTTAGATTTTTTTTCCTTTTGCCAAGAATGATATGCCTTCCTTTGCTGTAGGCACACCTAGGTCATCCAGGAAATAGTGTGTGACTTTTATGAGCTCATTTGATTGCCTAGAAATCAAAGCTTGTGTCCCTTTGGAAATTATAATCTTTGTACTCCAGTGTAAAGTGTATTGTACTCATGCAGTGAGTGACCTACAGCCTCTCCAGATAACCCTGTTGCCAGATGTGTGCCACCTGCCATCTGTCCTCCTGGCTCATCAGTTCTCAAGAAACCAAACGCTGCACTTCACAAATCTCATGTTATTGAGAAGTTGAGGCATACAGGTCTTTACCAATTCTGTAAGTCTGGAAACAAAGAGTTGGTAACAGTATAAACTCTACAGAAGCAATATCCCGAAAAAAGCAGTAAAAATTACAAACTCCTCACTGTTCACAAGCTGTCTGACACGGCCCTTTCATTCCCACTCTGGAGTTATTTTATTTAAGAATTTGTCTGTAGTTGGTAGGCTTTTATCCTGAGGGTTGTGCTTATTTTTACAAGCATTACCTGCAAATAGGTTGGAAACCATCATCTTTATCTTCTGACCAGTCTGCTTCATTTTCCTGCTGCCTCTGGTGTTAGCCTGTCCTGGGACAAGTTTACGATTTTTTTTGGTTTTAAACTCTACATATAGTGCTATGGAAGTAACAAATATTTCTTAATAATCAGCTTAACCTACTTTCTTGAATGTTTAGAATAGTTCTTGTATTGTGATGACAAAAATTCTCTGAACTGTAAAAATGCGCTTTTTTTGTTTGTTTTGTTTTGAAAAACAGAAAACATTAAAATATACAACTTGGAAATCTTTTAACATTCCAAATTGTGACATATATATACTGCTGTCAAGGCAGCATGTTCATTTAAGGAGATAAATCTAAAATAAGTAGTACTTGAGATTGTATTGATTTAAAATTAAGAAGACATAGCAGGAGTTGTGGTATTCTTGTGGTGGTGTGCCATGTTTTGATACTGAAATAACCCCATATAGGGACTAGGACAGAAAGCCAGTTCTGTTAACACAAACAAACAAAATCTTTTTTAGATTATATGAATTTTTTATCTACAGAATCCAAAGACTTATGCAATTGTGAAGCAACTGCTTGCGGAAGGAAATGCTGGAGAGCTGCAGAAATACTTTGGCTCACGAATGGAGTTTGGCACAGCAGGGCTCAGAGCTGCCATGGGAGCAGGGGTTTCCCACATGAATGACTTGACTATTATCCAGACAACCCAGGTATTGTGTTCAGCACTTTATCTCACTTTACTGGTTGTAGATATGAATGGAAGAGCCTCATTTATGGTAAGCAAACGAGTATGCTATGAAAGTACATATTTTTTACTATTCTTCCAGTTTTCAGAAGTAATTTAAATTATAATTATTAGGTGAGTGCTGATCTCTGAATATAAGCAGAGAGAAACTATTAAACCATTAAAAGAAGTGATTTTCCATTTTTAATTTGCAATTCGATTTATACATGGCAACAATTAAGCTCAAGCATAACAGTCTTGATGTAAAAATACAAAAAAACCCTCCAAGGTAGCCAACATTTGGCTAAGCTTTTTGTGCGTTGGACATAAATTTACATAAAGGCAGTAAAGTTATATATACATACATAGATCCTAAAGTAGATCTACTTGGGGAGAGCTTAAAAAAACCCAGAATCTTAGATTACTGCAGCCTGGAGTGGTGGTGTATCATGTCCTAAATAACTGTCATTATTAAGGGTGAGATTTGATTAAAAAATTAAAACACTGGGCAGTTGTTTCTCTTCCTCATGTGAGAATTAAGACAGCTAGATCATTTCTCAAAATCTACAATTCAGACTAATCATATTACCTGTTCTTTTTGAAGTAGGTTCTATTATTTTGAAAAGTACTTGAATGCTGTCCAGGTTTGCAATATTGATTTTAAGGCTTCTGATATTTCTTGATGATTACTGATCCTGGACAAGCTGAATCCCAGAGCAGCTTAATGAGATGCTATGTGCACTCTCCTTTCTAAGACTTCAGCATCTTAGCAATCAGCTTAATGCAGTGATAAATTAAATATTAAGATTGGGTTAATGAGGTGGATTTGATGTTGCTTTCAGGGATTTTGCAGGTACCTTGAGAAGAATTTCAGTGACCTGAAAAAGAGAGGAGTTGTGATTGGGTTTGATGCTCGTGCTCATCTTTCCAGTGGAGGTAGTAGCAAAAGGTAATTTTTAGGTTTGAAGTATTTGGTGATCCATTTTGCTTATTGCACACTTCAACTGTATTTTTTTTCTGTTGAGTGAATTAAGGGATTTACAGTATTTTTACATTCTGGTAATGCCAAAGCACTTCTTAGAGTCGTGCTTTGTCTATTCAAAATGGCGAGGGAACACATTTAAATTAGGTCTGTATGACTGGGGTGGGAGGGAAAGCTGTGAATTCTAGGTAACTGATCAGTAAGAAAATTAATATATTCCCTGAGCATCTTTCCTTCCTATTTAGGTTTGCAAGACTTGCTGCCACTACCTTCATCAGTCAAGGAGTTCCAGTTTATCTATTCTCTGATATAATACCAACTCCCTTTGTGGTAAGGTTTTTCTATTTTATCTTTTTATATACTATATCTTTTTATACACACACAAAGCCTTTCAGATACTTTGGATTACTTACAGTAAGAGTAACTAGATAAATCACTTTTTACTTTTTAAGCTCTTCCTGCAGTTAGTCTTCTAAGCAGTTAGCCTTCTGCTTATTTAGCTGTGTTTAGTTTACAACATCCAAAGGAAAACAAGGGAGAATGCGGAGTGTCAGTGACAATGGGATGCATTTCTGTTCATTCCTGCTTTCAGGCAGACTTGTCTTGTGGGAGGCATCTCATCGCTTATAGATTACTGTGGAGTCTGAAGTCTGAAACATACACACACATTAAATTTTGTGACTGTTGCATATTTAGGGTCAAATTCTTCATAGTGCAGTTTAACCAGTGTTGCAAGAGCTGCAGTTGATTGCATTTCACTCTGAAATAAAGAACCAGGAGTAAACACAAGTTGGACCTGTGGTCACAAATGATGCTTTATTTTTAATTCACTCCATCTGTTTTGGGCTAATTTATAAGAGCTCTCTCCAAAAATTCTCTTCTGAGTCACCATGGAGTAGTTGCTCCATAGGCTGCTTTCAAAAGACAGCATGGATGAGACTGCTGGAGTTGCAGTTCTCTGCCCCACGTGGACTTCTATTGTTACCCCAACAGACTTGGCACCCTGTAAGATCTCAGGTACCTCAAGTCATTCTACAGTAGGCAACACGTGCATTTGGCTTCCTTCTATAGAAACACTACTCTAGAGATTCACAAAGCATCTGAAACAACACTAAGAATGTGTAAATGGAAAAATGCACAGGAAAAAAACAAGGACTAAAGTTGTGTCACATGGGGTCTAGTTGAGCAAGTACTACTTAGCTTCTGATTTAGGGACTCAATGTGTAGGAATCGCATCCTGGCTTTCTTTTTGTTCAGCAGTATGGAAATATTATATTATATTATATAAAAATATATATGTTGCACATTCCACTTCACATAACTTTTTCTTTTTACAGCCATATACAGTAACCCATCTGAAGCTTTGTGCTGGAATTATGGTTACAGCTTCCCATAATCCAAAACAAGACAATGGTTACAAGGTATTCCTATGTGATCTGTTTTCTTACCCTTTTCAAACCTTTTTTTTCCATGTAGAGAGACTAATGCTATTGTATATAGCTCCTGTCGTGGTATAGGCTAAATTAATTGCTAGTCTGATCTCTTCTAGATGTATGTACTCAAAGCTAGTAGTATGTTATACCATAATTAAAATCTTTGCTCTAGAAAGCAGGAAGTAATACCATTGCATACTTTGGAAACTTTAAAATACTGGCCGATTTTCAAAAGCATTATTTCTCTAGTTCATGAATTTAAAAGGTTTTACAAAACCAGAAAATTCAAAATACGTAACACTTAATGAGTTGCTTCTACAAAACATTTTAAATAAATTCCATTAATTTTTTGTAGTATATTTTTCTTTTACTAAATGACAGAGTTATCAGTGTAAGTTCTTTCTGTGAAAAAAATCTGCTTTCCACTGAGAAAAATAGGTCTGATTTACCTGTCCACCAGTCATTTCATAGCTGGGGTAGTCATATACAGTTTCCAAAGTACAAAAATGGAATTTTTCTCAATAAATGACTGGCTCTTGTTTTGTGTTTCATTATGGATCTTGATATCTCTTGATAAAATAAACCAGCTGTTTCTTATAGAACAAAAATGGGATGTGAGAAGAAACCCTGAGAATATGAACAGGAAAATTCTCTGGGTCTACCTAAGCCTGATTTACTGTAATAGTCTACTGAATGTAGTGCACCTTACAAACAAAGTAACAAAACTATCTTATAATCTTAATGATCAAATACTCACCCTGTTTATTACTTAGGTTTACTGGGAGAACGGTGCTCAGATAATCTCCCCTCATGACAAGGGAATTTCTCAGGCTATTGAGGAGAATCAAGAACCATGGCCTCAGGCTTGGGATGACAAACTGATTGACAGCAGCCTGCTACTTCATGATCCATACTCCACAGTCAATAAGGACTATTTCAAAGACATACAGAAACAGTGCTTTTACAGGTGACTGGTGTTCATTCCTTTAAGAATAGAGGATATTCCATCTAGTATGTCAACAGGGCAGTTTAAATTGATAAAAGTGAGGGTGGCCACGATCCTGCTATACCCAGTTCTGCCTGTGCCTTCTCATCATCGTTTGTGGTAGCACTGGCCACTGTGTGGTGCTATAGTCAGCCAGTTCATAAAGCTGGCCTGGCAGAAAGGAGGTCTCGCTCTGTCATTCTAGCCTTACTTGTGCTCCTGGTGGCCTTGGATTCCTTGCAACAGCCTTTTCCTTTCCCTTGCTCAGTAAAATCTTTACTTAACAAAATGAAGTGGATGTCTCTCTTTGTCATTAATAATTAGAATTGGTTTATGTATTAGATAAGCAGCAACATTTCAGACCTATTTATTTTATGTCAAAATGTTAACCATCAGTAGCTACGTTCTTACTTTTGCTAAAACCACGGTCAGAATTACTAGAAAGCTTGGGCTATGTGAGAAATTACGCTGCTTTTTCAGAATTGGAATTAAATGTCTCCTTAGCAGTTTGCATGCTTTTAGTTGTGTCCTACACTTTCAGTAGTGTACCTCATAAAAATGAGTGTGCTCAAATGGAAAATGCTGCTCTTGGTTCACTGTGTTCACAGTCTTTGGAGCTGGTTTAAATGCTAGAGCTGGGGATGAAGAGTCTCTTTAGTCAGTTGTATTTGCTTTCCACTCACCTCCTTTGGGGTGTGTAGAGTGTACTGTTTTCCTTATTCCAGTGATTTGCATATACCAGGATGATGGATTTCAAGAGTGACTGGTATTGTTGAAAAATTAGGATATGCCAATTTTCAAGCCATTACCTTTAAAATCTGACTTCCTTCAATTTACAGTTTTAACAGTGAGATAGAATACTGAGGTGATTCTGTTTCCAAACATAGTCATCTTTTTTGCAGAACATCTTTCCATATCCAAGTTTACTGTTAATGTGTTTTATTTCAGGAATATAAACAAGGAAACAAACCTGAAATTTGTTCATACTGCTGTTCATGGCGTGGGTCATAAATTTGTGCAGTTGGCCTTCAAGGCATTTGACCTTAGCCCGCCTTTTGCCGTTCCGGAGCAGAAAGATCCTGATCCAGACTTCCCCACAGTGAAGTATCCAAATCCTGAAGAAGGCAAAGGTGTTCTGGTAAACAGATTTATTTTTAAGTAGTTGCAATGTCTTGCAATGTCTTTCCTTTTTGCTGGAAGTCACAGCTATAGATATTGGTTGAAGGTTCTATTTTGTTTCTGTTTTTATAGCCTTACATTTAGTGAAGAGTTAGCTGGTATCCTTTCATTGACGCAACTATTTGAATCAGTCAGGTAATAAATAGCTATAATTTTCAACTACTTAGTTCTGTGCTGTAACAGAATGGGCAGTGTCTGCCCACAGAACAAAGTGATAGTTTATTTTTAAAAAATTTTAAAAGGTCTTCTCACTTGATTTCGGACGATTTGTACAGTTTGCATTTGAAATAAAAGGACTAATTTCTTCTAATACAACACCAGGAGGGGGCAGGAGAAGTCCTGACAAGTGGTTAGAATTTCTTCTGCTTTTTCTGCTACACTTTGTTTTTGAAGGATCCTGTTGAATCTAAGTAGCTTTTAACTCAAGCTGCAGAAGTGGAACGATGTAGATTAAGCTAAATGTCCTGATTGTGTTCTACTGTTGCCAGGCTATAAGTTTTTGGGTTTTTTGAGAAATGCATAATGATTTGGGGTGTTTAAATAAATCATTTAAAATTATTTAAATGGAAAATTATTTAAAACCTGTAAAGAAAGTGAAAATATTATTTGGTACTATTAACACTCATCTCGTCTTGCTTGCCACTTTTCCAGACATTGTCTTTTGCTTTGGCTGAAAAAGATGGGGCAAGAATCATTTTAGCAAATGATCCTGATGCTGATCGACTTGCAGTGGCAGAGAAACAAGAGAGGTATGGTAATAAAGAAATGCAAGCCATTGACATTTTCTACTCAAAGGCTAGGCTCATTTAGAGAATTGTTGCTACCTATATTGCAAAGGAAGAATAATAATAGTCATTTTTGGACTGGAAGCACATAGAAATGTGAGAGGACTGTATGAAGCATACCACAGTGGGGGCAGGATATGAAATAATGATTAATATTAGACACTGTAGAGAAGCCTGAATAAATACTTGACACTTGCTGTACTTGAGGCATGCACAGAAGCATGTGAAATGTTACGATTGTGCTGTATTTTTTTAAAGGTAGGTTTTCAGTTAGAACTTTTTCACATAAGACCGATACGAGATTCTTTTGTACTATGTTTATTAAGTAATAACTAGGATATTCAGGAGAATCCTTATAATTCCCTGATAATCTCTGTTCTTTAATATGAGTTCCTTCTTTCTCAAATACTGTTAAACCAGACATTTGACTAATCATTAGATCATTTGTGCCTCTCTTGCTCAGTCCCCACTTCTTTGCATAATGTTACATACCTGCATTTCACCTTGAGGCTTGTCACTGTTTGGTACTTCTCAGTGTAGTTATTTGTACTCTCTCCTTCAAGAACCAACTATACATGTGTTATTTATCTCTGTATACCCTGTCAAAGAATGGGATCATGGTGAACTTGCTCAATCAGAGCTTTTCATGATTTTTTCCTATTAATGGAATGTAACCTATAGTTCTGACTCACTATGGCCATCTCCTTGTTTCATGCCCCCGATATCCTGTACTTTTACAATTGTTTACATTTCTGTGTTGTTGTTATATTTGATGAATGAGAATAAGCTCAAGTTCTGCACTTGGTAAAATTTCTACAGATAGTGGTATTTCTCCTATATCTACACTGATGAAGCAGAAACTAACCTGAGCAGTTAGAAACCATAAATCTTTAATAAAAGCAAGCTTCAAGGTTTTCAGCTCACAGAGGAGAAGAAAAAAAAATCTCTTGCTAGGCCAGGAGGACATAATTTATATGAATTCCCTGTGCATGGGAGCCAGAAGAGGGATATAAAATTATGGCAACAGTCTTTGGTACCCAAGGCATGAGATGGGCACCTGCTAGATGTCCTCAGTAGTTGCGGATAATGCAAGCAGTTGAATCTGTATCAGTTAGACCAATTCCAAAAACCCATTAAAAGGAGACAGTGCAAGTAGCTGTTTTGCTCACTAGGCAATCTCTTTTGGTTTTGTAGCAGCTTCAAAGGTGGCAGTGTTTTCTTTGGGGTTTTGAGGTGCTTTTAAACTCATTAACCTCCCAGCGTGTACTAAGCAGGCTTCTCTGTCTTTAGAAGAATGGACTTGTTGGCACTCCCTGCTGAATCTTAGGCAGTATTAGCTGGAATATCCTTATTTTAATGTTTTTGTCTGTGCCAGCCTCAGCTGGCAATTCAGCATTGAGGGAAAGGCATAAAAAGCTTCAGTTTGTGCTAGTTATGATGGGTTAAAGCAAGAATGCAAAATCACTCTTGGTTTTTGCCTAAAAACTTAGAGCTAGCAGAAACTTGAAGAGGGAGGTGTTAGTTTATCATATTTATCACCAGTGAGAGCATGGTGCTGTCATTCTCCTACCTCTATACTCGTCATTTAGTCAGCCTCAGTTGTCTCCTAACTTTCAGTCCTGTGTCATCTCAGACTCCTGCTGTAGCTGTTCATACACTAATCAACTATGGATATAGGCTTCTACAGTATCTGTACTTCTTCTTTGACAGAAACTCCTGCTAGAGCACACTCTCTCAGCGCTCTTACACTAAGTTGCCGCTGTGCATTGCTTTGTGCATGTTGGCATCAATAAATGCAGGAGACTGAATCTGCTTCTCTTTCACAACAGGTACTGTTTCTGTAGGTCTTGGTTTTGTCTGTTTGGTAGTATCTTTGTCCCCTTTTATGACTGGGAATTTTTGGACAATTTTCACATTTCTCTTTTCCTTTTTTCTTCAGTTTTTTTCTGTTCTAACAACACATCAATATCGACCTTTTTTAACCATTTGAGATTTTTATCCAGTCTTCTCAATGATCAACTGATGTATTGGTGATTAAATAAGAAGTATTTGTCATAGGGTTAACTAAAAATACTGACTAATTGAGCATTGTATTTTTGTGTCTCTGTGCTTGTCTTAACCACCAATTTATAATTTGTCTACTGAATACTTTTGTTTTACTTAAAATATACTGGAAATATCACTGTTTCATCTTTGGATAAACTCAAGTTTGTATATATGATGGAGCAGAAAGGTAACTATTTCAGGATGTTTGGAAGGAGGAAGGAATTTTTTTCCTTGTTCGTTACGAACATATGATATCTTGTTACTGTTACTTGGAATTCAGAGGCAGTAATTTATTTCTTAATAGAAGAACCAATTTTTTTCCCTCCAGTATTATCCTTTGAAATCATATACTTTCTATTATTTTTTTCCCCTCTAGTGGTGAATGGAAAGTGTTTTCTGGAAATGAGCTGGGAGCTCTTTTGGGCTGGTGGATCTTCACTTGCTGGAAAAATAACAATAGGGATACTCGTGCCATTAAAGATGTCTACATGTTATCCAGTACTGTTTCTTCCAAAATACTGAGAGCAATTGCATTAAAGGAAGGTTTTCACTTTGAGGTAAGCAGTATATAACACATTATTCCATGTTCTTTTATTTGCTTTCCTACACAGTGTCATATCTTTGTAAAACACTGCTCTTCTTTTTATTGCCATCTATTTCTTCTCACTGCCTTAGGAAACACTGACAGGTTTCAAGTGGATGGGCAACCGTGCCAAACAGCTCATGGACCAGGGAAAAGCTGTTCTTTTTGCATTTGAAGAGGCTATTGGTGAGAATGAGAATATTATGTTTTCATATCCTGCAAAATAGTGAAAGTAGAATTACTGCAAAAAGTGGCAGAATTGCAGAACGGGTAAGGTTGGATGGGACCACTGGAGGGTCATCTGGTCCAACATCCGTGCTCAAGCAGGTTCCCCTAGATTGTGTCTGGATGGTTCTTGAATATCCAGGAATATCTTGAATCTCCAGGGAAGGAGACTCCATAGCCTCTCTGGGCAACCTGTGCTGGTGCTGTGTTACCCTCACAGGAAAGAAGCAAAATGTAACCAAAAAAAAAAAGAAAAAAAAGTAGAAATGGCAACAAACGGGCACTCTCAACACAATGAGTGTATTTCCAGGGAGTAACAGATAATCATCCATTTGACTGATTGATACTGCTGGGTTTAATTCTTTGTATCTCTGCTTAGCACGAAGTTTAATGTGAGCTAAGTGTATGTTTCTTCAGTAGCACGAGTATGTGGACTTTTACTGCAAGTTCTGCATAAGATGTTTGTAAAATGCATTTGTTTCTTTTTTTAGATTTGAAATTCTTTGTTTGCCTGACAGTTTCAAGCTAAGTTTAAGTGTGAATAAAATAAAGTAAAAATTCCCTCAAATTATATTTGTAAACTGGGAAACTATGAATGAAAGCCATGAACAAAAGCTATGAATTTGTGAGCAGGAAATTGTAAATACCGTGAAGTATCTCTGTTTTGAAATTCCTTTAAATACCTTGCTTATCAAAATTAACACTGATTAGGAGATAATATTTTTCTACTTTTGTTTCAACTCTAAAATGTTTATACTATGGTAATGTGCATTTCTCCCTTAAAAGATGTTGGTTTGATTACCTCATCTCCCTCATTGTATCTTATTTTGTGTTAAAAATATGTCAAAACATTATATATAATGTTCTTTGTTTTAGGGTATATGTGCTGTCCTGCTGTTCTGGACAAAGATGGTGTCAGTGCTGCCGTTATAACTGCGGAGATGGCTAGCTTTTTGGCAACCAGAAATTTGTCTTTGTCTCAGCAGCTGAAAGCTGTCTATGATGAGTGAGTTCAATTACAATTGTTTAATCTTCAGATTTTCTCCATTTCACATACTGTGGCTAATAAGGACTCAATAGCAACCTATAGTATATGAAGAAATAAAATGTGGGTTATTGTGCTATTAACACAATTCTGTGCTAATAGTAACCTTCCAGAAAGTGTTCCTGCCTCATGGGCATGAATATATTTATAACTTGGTTTTGTGTCATTTTAAGGTATTTTAAAAATAATACTACCTTCCTAATCCCTTATTAGTTACTGAGAATTTTTTTTTATTTGTTTGTCTGAAATGTTCTTCCCTTTTGGGAAGTTCTGCACTTGGGTCCTTTTACAGATGATTGGGTGGGGGGTTGGCCAGCAGTATTGCTGTATTGTAGAGATCATAATACTGCTTAAATGAGCCAGAGGCACAAAAAAGGTGACGGCAGAATGGGTCTAAGTAGCTCTGGTGTTTTTATGCTACTCATAGAAGCCAGCTGGCTTCTGTCCTTGCAGGGCTACTTGTGATTAAATTAATTCTGGTTGGCTCTAAAGTTGGGCTTTTTATGATATTATTCTGTCTTTTTTTTTTGATGGATAGCTTATGTTGTTGATTTTTGGTTGTTCTGCTTCTAATTACTGAGATTTGAGCTGATTATTTAGAAATGCTGTGACTGCTGGGCCAGCTCTTGGCCAGTTACAGCTGGGTATCCCCTCTGAGAGCTTTTCATATGAGACACTCCTTTTCTTTTGTTCTTGTTTAATGTGTTCAAAGAAATCAATAGCAAAGATGGCTACTGGATTTCGTGGAGAAGGGAGTGGGTTTTGTGGAGGTTTGGGGTTGTCTGTTTTAAAGGAGGAAGGAGCACAGGCTGGCTGATATTCACCAGCGCTTCATGTCTCTCAGACACTAACAAGGGAGTGGTGGAACCTGCAAAGAGACTCATGAAAAACTCCACCCTTGTTCCTGCTTGTTTTAGCAATCTTCAGAGTTCTCATTTGTGTGCAGCACCAGCCATGCTTGTTTGATCCATTCTTGAAGAAGGAATCAAGTGGCAAAGGCTTGCTTACACAGCATAAATAAATTGTGGGATTTATCAGCTATTGTACAAAGCAGAAGTTTATGTGGGTTTAAGAAAAGATAATATACAAGCATGAAACAGGAATTCCTGCCTAGAGCTACCAAAGTAGCATTTCACATGAGAATTTCCCTAATTACTGGTAGCTGGAAGTTCATATTCAAAGACTTATCCTTCTCTGGCTTGGGCTATTTTATTTATATTTTCTTTAAATGCTAACTCAGTAAACACCTGCTTCAGGTTGCCCTCAGAATATTTAACTGAGTGGAACTGAGTTATGCCACAGTGCTGCTGTGTATATAGCCATTGAAGAGGACTCTAAAAGTCAGAGCTTCTTTGGCATAAAAGCAGTCTGTAAGATGTCGCTGCACACAGTCCACTCTGTGGAAAAGCTAGAGATACAGGGAAGGATACAAATCTGCCCTATTAAAGTGCTTCTTGGTAGCTAGAACTGGAAGGAAGGTTCTTATTTTGTTTTGGGGGGTTCATTTTGTGTGTGATTTTAGTTTGTTTGTGCCTAGTACAGAGTTGCGCTTTTCTACTTCTTACTACTTTATTATTTGTCAGATTTACTTTGTGAGTTGCTGTTGAAGCAAAAGAAACCCTACTCATGCACTTCTCAAAGAAGTAAATGCAGATCAGGAAAAGAATCTAGTAGGCTTATCCTAGTAGGCTTATCAATTCTTTCAGTCACAGATTATATTTTGTTAATTCTCAAGACTGATTTAACTACTATTAACCTTCAACCTTGTCCATTTAGGTACAAACATGACCCTATCTAAGGAGTCTTTCAGGTTTCTAGTGTGAACATCCCAGTACTCACAAAAGATTCTGCCCTTCAGATTTTCACTGGCATCAAGGATATTTATCAAGTCTTGATCTGTAGCAAGAGTTCACTTAAAAAACCAGTCCGGGTTTGTATGTTTTTCAACAACATGCTGTTTTGAAAAGTCAGTGTTAGCAGGTCATTTGTCTGTAATGCAGATTCTGCATCACATTACCTGGCATCAAACAGGTAAAGTAAAGAGAGAATGTTCAGAACAGTTTCTATTAAACCAAACACTTTATTGAAGTGTGATTGGAAAAAACAGCCTAGAATTTGTTTTACTTAGAAAAGGTCAGCTGGAATCCAGTCAAAGAAGCTATGTAGACGTAATCTCTTCCTATGGTGGTTAGAGCTCTTCAGGGCAATAATGGTATCTTTTTTTGTTTCTGATTTTACAGTAAACTTTCTCAGTTTGAGTCGTTAAAAGGAAAAGGCATCTGCACAGAAGTTTCATTAAAGTATGTAAATTAGGGCAATTAAGCTGTTGAGGCCTTCTTAAAATTGTAAGGGGGTGAACTGATGCTACAGTTGGGTGACCATAAGTATAGAGACTTGCTTTATGGAAGGTTGTATAATGTGTATGGTGTACAGCTTCAAGAAGAACATGGCTTCTTTAATTCACTAATACTGTATCTTCACAGGTATGGCTTCCATATTACCAGAGCTTCATATTTCATCTGCCATGATCCTAAAGTTATTCAACAGCTTTTCGACAACCTTAGAAATTTTGATGGGAAAAACACATACCCAAAATCTTGCGGTAGATTTAAGGTTTCTGGAATAAGGGATCTAACTACTGGGTATGACAGCAGCCAGCCAGATCAAAAGGCTGTAAGTATCTTTCTAAATTGCATATAAATCATATGTGTATGTATATACACATACATAAAAAATTTTATGGAGAAATGCTCTAAACATTATTACATACTGAGTCATAAAATAAGTTAGATTGGGGATGATTGTTTTGCCTTGGTGAGAGGAAGTGAAGTGGGGGTGGTGTTGGGGTTTTTTGTTTGGCTTTGTGCTGTTTTTTCCCTCCCAATATGACAGCCTGTAAAGGGTGGTAGGAGGATCCTGCTTTCTTGCTATTGCAATTTTACACTATCATCTTTTGTGTGTGAGCTAAACTTCCTACTGAGATGTGGCTTTGGTTTTCCACAATTTCTGTTTCTTTTCCTTGTGGGAAATGCCATCACAGAGCCATTTTTATTCACAGTAAAAATTTTGACTAGACTTGAAATGACCTACCTGGAAGTAAGGTACTGCTACTAGACTCTAGACTGAGGACAAGGCTGTCATTGTGGTCTCAAGACCACAATGATAAAGAAAACAGAAATAAACTTTGAGTTGATCTTTTTGTTACATGATATGGCATTAGGTCATGGGTTTATATATAGTCTCTTTCCATGCTTCTAAAAAAAATATTCTTAATATTTCTAGATACTTCCTACTAGTAAAAGTAGCCAAATGATAACATTCACTTTTGCTAATGGAGGAGTGGCCACAATGAGAACCAGTGGGACAGAACCAAAGATCAAATACTATTCTGAACTTTGTGCACCTCCTGGAAACAGGTATTGTCACTTACAGCAGTAAATTTGGTGTAATAGAGACTGTGTGGATATTTGGTAGTGTTTTAGTGAAATAGGGGCTCTCCATGATCAAATAATATTGCTAAAGTTGTTATTTAAGTGAATGTATTTTCATAAAGCTTCAACTCTACAAAATTGGTTAATGCATTCTTGTTATCACTGAAATTCCTTTGAACTCAGGTTCATGTTCAATAACAATATCAGGAAAACCATTCTGCCTTAAATGAAAGAAAGTATTTTCACCCTCTTTTCACACACATAGTTACTTTAAAATTATACAACCATATACAAACTGTTCTTAGATATTTCAAACCCTTTTATGTTTAGTAATTACATCCTTGACTGATAGTCTTGAAATCATATAGTCTTAAAGATAAGTAATTAACATGTAATGAAAATAACACTTTCTCACAGATGAAAATTCATCTAAAAATACTGTTATGAGTATAAAGGTTACACTTCTAATCACATACATTTAGTAATAAAAGATCTTCCGAACTTAAATTGCCTGTTCTACTTTAGATTGTATTGTGAGTTTACGTCTCCATAGTTTTCACGTACATCAGTTGGAAGAGAACATCAGTGCATTACCTAAAGAGATCAAGTCTTTGTATTTTTAGCATTAATAGAAAATATTTGTCTAAAACAATGCAGCAGACTTAAAAATTCCTCAGACTGAGAATGTGCTTTTTAGCTTCTCCACTGTGACACTGTTTTCCGTGTTTGTGTGTTGTTTTTTTCCAGTGATGTTGAGCAGCTGAAGAAGGAACTAGATGAATTGGTCAACGCTCTTGAAAAACACTTCTTTCAACCAGAAAAAAATAAACTTCAACGAAAGACTGAGTAAAATAGCAAAATTTAGTACCTTAATTGATTTTTGCAGCATTAGAAGTGCATTATTTAAGATGTTAATGATTTTTAGGACCAAACAGCTGAGAACTCAGACTAAGAAGACTTTTGCAAAACTAAGAGTTATTTTGCATACTCTAGGGTCCAATATCTTATTTTGCAAGGAAAGTACCTTTAGCCTTAAAGGACCACAACAAGCCAGTCAGCTGAACTAAAAGTTTTATGCATTAAAAGTTGACTGCAAATGTATTTCAATCAAAACTTGTTTTAATTAAATATTATAAGTAATATTCTAATTTCTGAAACACAGCCTGGTTTGTGGGGACTCTAATTTCTTTTGTGTGTATATCTGATAACACTCTGCAACTTTGCCCAGGTTTAGATTTGTAAAGCAAGTTCTTTTGTTAACAGGAAGCCTGTGGTAAGACTTTGACAAACTTGGGCAGATGTTTCAGAAGTAGTGATCTTTCTTGGGGATTTTGGCCCAAACAAATGAGAAATTCACAGGTTATTTGCTAAATAAATATTTGCTGTGGACTATATATCATATCCCAGGCCAGATATATTAAGTGTAATAAACTGCCTTTTAATACCAGGAACATATTAAGATAGTGTATCTACATACAGCACCTTTCTGTTGCCTCACTGAAGTAAGTGTAAGTATTTCAGTGCATACCCTAGTTTCGGAGCCTGGCATACTGTTTGCTTCCATGACTTGGTGTACAGCTCTGCATGTCTAATTCACAGCAGAAGGTTCCATTTTATTGCATGCCGTTGTCTGCACTTGCAGAGCCCGAGAGGGTTATTTGGAGGTTACCAGTCAACTTTAATACAGGGGTTTTCTGTACTTTCAGTACTTCTTTTGGATATCAGTGTAACATTCACAACCTACATCCTTCTTATACATAGAAAACTTCTAAGCATTATTATCCTCACAGAAGTCAAGTTCTTCTTCCTTGTTCTTTTCAATACAACTTGTAGATTACAGCAGTTGTGCAGCTGGGTGTCGGGAGGCACCCTTTGGAAAGCTGAAGAAATTTCTCAGCATTGTGATGGAAGGGATGTATGCACCATTCGTATTCAACAATCACCTGTTTCACCCTGTGTGTAAATGCAATTAGTTCTTCAAGGAGTAAGCAGTTTTTTTCTGGTGGCCATGGGCTTTTTGGCTTCTGGGTAGTTGGTTACTGCAACCTGGTACCAGTCCGTCACTGCCTGCCTGGCACCTACACTACTGAATGTCCGTGCCTGTCTCTGTCACAATGTCAGGTTAGGAGGAGGAGGGACAGACACGGGCATGTGGTCCCCAGAATAGAGCAAGGGGCCTTATTTCAAGGTGCTGGCTATGTGAGAAGTGGAAGGGTGAATGTTGTACCTATAGCTGAATTTCACTCTTGAGAGAGTTGAAAATGCTGTTTGTAACTTAACTCACAGGCTACCCTTGCAAAATATGGTTTCCTGCACTGCATTGCAGCCTGACCTTCAAAGCAAATGGCTCTTCACAAGCTCCCAAACCAGACTGCTCCATGCCTAGTTGGATTATGTTGGTCAGTGCTTGCAAGACTACCTTGTTTGTGGTATCCAGCCTCTGTGGGATCACTGTGGACTGAGGATCAAGATTAAGACAGGATACCCAGCAGCAGTACCTTTGCCATGAGATACAGGAGTAGGGTCACACCATGCTGGGGTGTGCATCATCTTCCAGCATGCTAAAGACAGAAGCTTCTTGAAAGAAAAATGCTGAAACAAGAGCTGTAGTACACATGATAGATGTAAAACACTCCCTCAGCAGCATAAGTAGGCTGAGAACAAGTAGTGCTACAAACCTGTGGCACATGGGGGTGGACTGTGCAGGCCCCACCTGTGGCCCCGGTTCTATGTGATCTTAAAATGCAATGTGAATAACTGCATTGCAGCTGGTGGGGTGGTTGAGTGGCTGCCTGACTGGTTCTGTTAACATGTTCACAGAAGGGTTATGATGATGCTGCTGCCCCTATTGTCACTGTCTTCTCTGTTCTCCTTGTTTAGATATTTAGGGGGAACCATTTCATCCCACTACCATCTTCCACCTAAATGATGTCCTAAACTGATTACCTCTACCAGGTACTGGTACAGCAAAACTGTGATTTATTGTCTTCAGGCTGAGAACCCTTTTTTAGGTTATATGGAAGGTCTTACGGAGCAGGTGAATATGGTAAAAAGCAAGACAGAAGGCCCTTCATAGCCATCCCACAACGGCCTACAAGAGATTGTGTGCTGGATACTGGGTGGATGCATTTGGAGAACTCTGCAAGTGTCTTAGAAGTCTGGCAGCAGGACCAGCAATGGGCTGATGTATACTGAGACATCTTCAAGACAGCTTTAGAGCACCCAATTGGGTGATAACCCAATCTTTATCATATTCTGCCTTTGTAGGGGAAAGGAATTTACTTGCTCTGCTCCCTACTCTGTTCCAAACAGTTTACAACTTCAGGCCAGGGGTGAGGAGGGACAAAAAAAAACCAAACCCACAGTGGATTATCAAGCTGCTTGAACAATTACAACAAACTACAGAATTACAAGATGAAACTTGTTGTCTTTACTAACCTTGTCTTGCATCAGAGAAAGAGGATCTAGGACTGAAATAAAGAATTGAAACAAAGGCAGTAAGAGAACAGCAAAGAGAGAAGTTAGTATTGCAAGTCGGAATGGGTGTTAAGCTACACCTTCTTCACAGCTGGTCTAATTCCTCCGCCAAGGTGTTGTGTAAGGTCATGAAGTCCATTTAGAGATTATTAGTCCTAGGAAAGATATTAAAAAAAACAGACAAATGTAATTTGTGAATAAGCAGCCTTGAACTGGGTGCAGAGGCACTACTATTTTATCCAGAAATGGAAATTGCCATGACTGGAATAAAGAATGCTTACACTGATTGAACTCAAATATAAGGGAATACCCAGCAACTCCTAGAGAAAGCCACATCACTAAGTTACCAAAAGCATGTAAAATGAGCCTGTTTTTTTTATAACAGATGAAGATTCATAATTCTACTGACAGTTGTAAACATTTGATCCTATAGAGGATCATGTCTATGGGGCTCAGGGAAGACTGAGAAGAATCAGCATAGTACTCAAAACTCTGCCAAAAAAAAACCCCAAAGATAGTAATGCTTTAAGAGTAGACTGACAGACTTCCCTTGAAGGTTATTAATTTGTTTACTAGTCACAGTTTCAATCCATCTTTGAATTTTACTTTATTCAGTAAACTGTATGAAACATTTTGACTGGAAGGAAGTAAATACATTTCCTTAGTCCACAGCATATTACAAAAAAGTATTGTATAATACTCAAGTATTGTACTCGAGTTGCAGAAGCCTTTATTTGAGAATTTTGCTATGTACAACAAATCATAAAAGGATAACTGGAGTTCTCTATAAAAGGCATTATATAAGCAATTATTTTCATATTTTATGAGTATGTGCTTCGATTTGTTAATTCACCTACAAAGTTTCTGTAAATAAAGTTTCCTCCTCACTACTGCTTTTCAAAGTTGCAGTGGTCATGGGTTTTATTTTGACACACCAACCACAAGCAAATCCTATATCCTTGATTAACAGTCTCTATGAATAACAATATTTAAATGGTATTAACATTTGTTAACCACCAGCATAAGTCTCTACAATGTAGTTTGGAGACTTTCAGGATTCTGTGGCTGAAGGCATCTAGATGCCATGCATAAATCTAAAAATCAATTGTAAATAAAAATAATCACCAATTAAACTGTTCTCTGCCCATAACTATAAAACTAATCAAAGATAATTAAGGTGAATTTCTTTCCTTCTCAGTATTTATTTGCACTATATAAGACACATATTCATCAAGGAGAGTATTTCTGCTCAACTTCCAAGTTGAAAGCCAGCATTACTCTTTTGTATTGCAATTGACAGGTAACTGAAATGAGGTCGCACACCATTAGAACATTGTGCACAATAGGATGAGCTTGTGAAACTCTCCAATTGTACCTTAACACCCACCTAAATAAATTGTAATATAGATGATAGCACAGCAACAGCAGTTTCCAAACAAAAGGAAAAGCTTAAAATACACAATCACTGATAAGTCATTTTCAAATGTATTTATAGGAATGAAGGGGAGAGGGGAAATGCTCAAAACACAGAGACAGCAGCAGGCTGGATCTGTAGCAGTAACTCAACTCTTTCTTGACTCTACTCATTATCAGTGATAATAGAAAGCCTCTTGTCTACAAAGATAATCACTAAATAATGTCACTAGCATGCATTCCTACAGCATATGCAGTAGGCAAATGTACTATAGTAACAGGTATCATATAAATTTTGTTTATGGAATATCTGGGACTATATATAAAGACCATCTGGAGATACAATGTCATTGGATAAGAATGTAGAACTTCCTCCAGAGCTCTCTTAAGCCAAAGCACTGCAAAAGAGCTAGTAGCATGTGCTTAATAAAGTACTGAACAGATTTACATGAAAGAAGTCACAAAAAAAGATTTAGACTGTTTTATATTACAGCAATAGAAATTCATCATTATGGGTAATACAGAGGGAAAGGCACAGAATGTGCCTGCATTCAAATTCACAATCCCAAAGCAGCTCAGCTGCTGCCCAACTACAGAGCAACTTGAACTCTGAAAGCGTCTTGGGTGGAAACTTACAACTTCCTGTTTGTCTTGTGGTCCTTCAAAGGGTGAATCCACTGTCACAGCAGCCCCAAGCTCTGCCCTTTCTCATGGCCAGGCACATTCAGCCTAAATTTGTACTGATCTACAATCTTACCCCAACCGGGATCCAGTGAGTAGATGCCTCTGCTCCTTAGCCTACAAAAGAGGCTTCATTGCCTACACGTTCTCACAATGTGCCTCATACAAGGCTGTACATTCAAGTTCTGTACAAAAGGCAGTGGAAGGGTTTTCTCTGCCTTTTTGCACAATGTGAGTGAACAAACAGAAAATTGTTTAACTAGTGTTCTTTTATACATCATGTTTGCAGGATATGGAAAGCACAGGTGGATTTTCCTCCTCAGTCTGAAGAAGTTAATGTGATGGTAGTATGTTTTAATAGGCTACTGTAAAGAAAATCTAACCTGTGAAGAAAAAGAATGGACAAAATAAAAAATTATTAGGAAGCCTGGTGCACAGGGCTTTCATCTGAATACAGGGATACGAGTCCCTGGAACACATAGAAGTGTTTAAATTTTAGGGACTGGAATGTAAAACCCCCATTCTGGTTCTTTTCTTGTTCCACAAATTATTCCTCCCCTCTACTTAAGTAACAGTTTCATCAGGAAGCAGAGAGAAGGAATGCTATCCAGTGTAGTCTGAAAGCTGATGATTAGGTAACTTTCATGGGAAGTGGGCTGAACACTCTGAGGCTGATTTCTTTCTCAGCTATCAAGGAGCAGAAGAAAGGATTTGTAACTGTAATACTCTAGTATTGACTTCTGTTGTTGTTCAAGGATTTTCCAAGCAGCAAGAAATAGTCTTGTAGGATCTACATCTGATTCGTTACCACCTGAAAAGCAACAGTGAAGAAAAAAAGTCTTCCTAAGATCATTGGTTGGTAAATTGGCAAAGCAGGAGCCTCAGCTGAAGTGCTGGAGCTGTCTGGGTGGGAAATGCAGTTCACTTTCTGCTGGAACATGGTTACTAGGGCATGCAATGCTCAGGCAGCAGGCTGAAAGCAAGCAAAAGAACATGCTTGGCTCAGGTACTGAGGCTTGTGGGTGATAGCTGGAGAAAGAGCATTGTCCCTTGCTGTGATGGTTTAAAATCTAAGACAGGCATGTTTTGTAAGAAGATGGCACTCCTCTTCCCAAGGAATGTAAAGGATGTTACTGAAAAACGAGGCATTCACACCTATTCCCATTTTAGCAGCAAACCATGAGCTGAGGATAGGGAACAAGTGCTCTTGAGGGAACTGCTGCTTACGTACTTCAACTCACGTATCAGTGATGCTGTGGAAGTACACCTAGCAGCTAAAGGCCATATACATACAACCCACTTTGTATCTACACTTTACAACTAGGGGATTTGCTTTCATAACGAAATCTGACTTGTTTTTCATAATCTGGGGCAACATTCTGCTTGCGTTTCACAGGTTGAATGTTTCCCTCACCATAACAGAGCAGATTTCCTTTAGAAAGCTCTAATTCTACAAATGTGCATAGGCTTAAAACTAAATCACTGGTCTCACTGCCAAGAAGTCTTGACTGAGTGCAAAAGTGGCTTGCAAAATGGCAATATAGGGTGCACTTGCAGAGCATAAGTCTCCACATCCATTCATTCCTTATCCTCTATGGCAACTGAAAGACCAACTAATACCAGCTCTTGCAATGACTTTACACATCTGCCAGTGTGGCGTCTCGTGCCTGGAAGGCATGAGGGTGACTCAGTGAAGGTGAGCCCGCAGAAGGCTACCCCGTGCCAGGGCTGGGCCCACACCCGATGGGGGACTTGGCCGCTCCAGACTCCAGGAGCCGGGCTAGCCCCCGTTTTGTGAGCAAACTTTGCTCGCAACTTCAGCGGACGTCGCGGCCCGCTCGGGGCTCACTGTAACATGTTTTCCGCGAGAGAGCACAGGCTGTGGCAGACCCCAGGGAAGACGCGGCGCAGCCTCGCCGAAATGCTCCTCGAGACGGACGACACGGGCCGGGGGAAGGGTGTCTCATCTGCCCTCTGTCGCGACATGGGCGCCCGCCTGCCGCCAGCTGCCCGCCGCCTCTGTCGCTTTCCGCCCGCCCGGGCCGGACCCGCCGCCTGTTGCTATTTTCGCCCGCGGCGGCGGGGTGAGGAAGGGAGGCGGCGAGCGGCACCGCCGGGTGTGCAGCCCGTGTCCCTCCTCCTCCTCCTCCTCTTCCCGCCCGGACTGCGGGCAGGTAGGGCTGGGCTGGGCTGGCCCCTCGCCGCTGTCCGGCTGTGCCCGCCGCCCCTCGGGGAGGTGCCCGGCGGAGCCCGGGGCCGCTGCTCCTGCCCGCCGACGGGCACATCCTGAGAGCACATCCTGCGGCGGTAAGTGGCGCCCGGCCAGCCCCCGGTTCCAGCTCCCGCTCCAGACCCAGGGCTGGCAGGGAGTGGCAGGGGGGCCCCGATACGGACCGGCCCATGGGAGCGCCGTGGAGGGGCCGAGCTGCGTTTTGGGAGGGTGGGGAGAAGGAGGAAGAGCGGCTCTTGGCGCTGAGGAAGTGACAGGGTCGGGGCGAGGAGCGAGGCGCCCGCCGCGGGCTGGCGGGGCG
>WBMV01004764.1:263488-294521 GCA_013396655.1 Campylorhamphus procurvoides
GCCCCCCGCGGCGGGCGGGCGGGTCGGCCCGTGTTGCCCCCGCTCCGAGGTGAGAGCAGCCGGGGGGTCCGGCCGTGAGCGGGCCGAGGGTGCGGTCGGGACCCCGCTCCGTGCCCGCGGAGGGAAGGACGGGCTGCAGCCCTCCCGGCGCCCGCGGCGGGGTCACGCCGTCGGGGAAGCCGCAGCACTTGCTGTGGGGATGGCATTGCTGCGGGACGGGGGCGCCGGTGCCGCCCTTCTCACTTGTCGGGGGCCTGGGGGAGCTGTCTCTTCGTCAGAATAAGCAAAATTCCTGCTTGAATTTAATCTGCCAGTGACCTGATGGGCCACGATCTGCCTTTTAGTTCTTTCTCTTTTCTGCTCCTTCCTCACCCATCAATGCAAATTCGGAGGGTGTAGCTCCTCCCAGACCCCGCTCCTTCTCAGAGCAGCACAGCCGCTCTTCCCTGGGGTCAAACAGACCTTTCCTACCGCAGCACAGCCGAGTGTAACCTTCAGTCCCTCCACAACGGCACAGTGCTTTTATGGCCCTTTAAATTCACGAACTAAGTCAACAAGGGAATGATGGCTTGAAACCGCGTTCACGAGAGGTATGAAACAAATGTGGTTATTTATAGCGCCGTTTGAAAAGATTGAGACCTTTGTGTGCTGTGTTGTATTTGGCAGAGAGGCTAACATGGCAGATCTGCTGTAGGAACCTTCAGTAGTGCAGATGGTGGGATTTGTGCCTGTGTTAAGCCCAGAGATTGAATGGAACATTGTGGGTCAAAATTAATAAAATATACATCCTCTGAATAGCAAATACCTCTGAATTGATGACTATACTTTTAACACTTCTAAAGTGCTGAAATAGAAATTTGTCACAGGTTGTTTTATAGAAATGCTAAAAACACAGGTAATACGCAAAAGAAGAAATGCTTGCAGGTGAGAAAAATGACAGGATGGAAAGGAATGTGAAGCACATTCAGTGATATGTGGATGATTTGACACTTTTTTTTACTTTAATTTAGTTAACTAAGAAGTTGGATGAAGGAATTTTGGCTGTGGATATGTAATTGAATAAAAAGGAATGGTATTCATAATGTAATTTACCTAGTAAGCATTCTTTTACAAAGATTTTTTTTTTTAATTTTTTTTGAGTGCATTACAGTGATAGAATAGCCCAGTATTTTGTTCAGGTCTGTATGAGGCTGACTCAGAAGACATCAATCATCAGCATATTAATTTCCATGGACTCTATTAAGGAAATAGCAACAGGCGTCAAGGGCAAGAACAGTCAGCTATTTTTTTCTTTTTATAGTTGATTTTAAAAACATATGTTTATGATCAAGAACATTACCATTTTGTTACAAGTTTTTATTTATGGTCTACTTTTTTAACCTATTTGAGCAGTGATATATTGGTATTGGTAAATATTTTAGGTGTGGTTATTACTGAAAAACCAGTACCAGAGTATATGTTGGAATGTTAATCAGGGCCCCTCTGAAGCTGCTGACAGCATTTGAAAGAATTTGCAACTAGCTGCCCCATACAGCAATCTAATGGATACTATATTGTGATACTAGAGAAGAAAGTAATTTTATGCATATCGATGGAAACATAAAAGGACTTTTCAGCAGTGACTATGTCATGACATACCTAATACATATTCTCATTTGTGTTTTTCTATATATCCTGCCAGGTGGATAAAGAAATCCATCAGCATGAGCAAAGACAATGTAAATCTCAGTTAAGGATGAGACAGAGAGGGAGAGAAGTGGTATTTAGTCCTGGCTTGTGTTCCAGAGCCCTGGCTGTAGGCCGTACATAATCCTTAAGTAGTATGATATTTCTGCTAAAATAATCAGCGGTGAAGTGCAGTCAGTACCAATACCTCTGGTTCCACTTGTTGTCAGGGTTCAGTGCTAATGCTGTGCAGAGAAGAGCTGAACAAATTTGTGCTCTTTAAGACCAGCTGTTTTTCACAAGACCTTGCCGTATAGTTGGAATTTTTGGTTGGCTTCCTGAAAGGGAGAAAACTTACAGAAAAAAAAACATGCTGTCATGTCAGCAGCCTGATGTGGAGTAACTGCACAGTTGTCTCTCAGAACTGCAATGGTTGAGGAACATGGCATCTTTCTGTTCATCAACTCCCAGGTGTGTGAAAGCTCTGACTGCTTCCTTGCTTGATACATCTTCTAAACTCAGTTCTGCTGTGATTCCCAGCATTCCTACTGCCACCAAACGAGGGAGAGAGCTGGGGGAGAATGAAAGGTTGCTTTGGTCTCTAGTTACTGATGTTTTCAACGAGAGATGCATGTCTGTATTGAATTTAGTCCAGTTAAGAAGAACAAAAAAAGGATAACGCTTTACCACTGTCATAGTTTCTGCATTTTTTCTTTTTTCTCTGTCTCTTTGATTTTATTTCATTTGTGTGTGTTCTTTTGCTTTAGAACAGCCTTTCTCCCCTCTTTGCCTTTTTTACTATATTAGTTTGAGTCTATCTCAAATCTGTCTGGTGCTCCCCTGGCTGCCCAAACCTGATTTTCAGTGCCCCACTTTCCTAGGTTAATAACACCATAACCCCACAGGACTCTCCTTCAGAACCTCAAAGCTTGCCTGGCCCCATTTAACCAACTGGCACCCAGAACCTATACCTTTGCTCTCTTGACATAAGGTGAGTTTTGAGGAATGATGTCCTGCATGATGCACAGCTTAGACATATACTTTCATGCAGGGAGAACCTGAGGTCCAGAATGACTGAAGTAATAATTTTTGTAGTTGTCCCTTACATGCTGTCCTGACTTCTCTCTGAGGGCATCCCTTTTAGCTTCTGGTGACATAACACAGTAAGAATACAACTTAATTTAGGAGAACAAGAACTTATTTTTTTAAAAAAACACAATATCAGATTTTGCTAGAATAGGACTCTCTGCACAGTATTGTGTGCTAAGCCTGCTCTCCACTTGTGAGAAGTGGCTGCTGGATTGATCAGAGTGAAAGAGAAGTTGAAAACAGAGGGCACGCATATGTACCCATGTGTATCTTCCATATTAGTGAGTCCACTTGATGTCCCCTAGTAGAGAAGGCTGGGTTAGATATGTTAATGTGGTTTGTATAAATGTCCTGTGGGTTACAGTTTGACTGGTTGATTTTATGCTGATGAAGCAAACACAGCTGCATCAAAGCAGGTTAAAAGGTGGCAACATTAAGATACAGTTTAAAGACTATGACCCTTTCTCAGACAGCAGCAAAGCTGTCAGCTGAGGCGTGTCCACTTCCAGGGATGGTGACTCCACTACTTCTGTGGGCAGTCCATTCCAATTTTTGCCACCCTTTCAGTGAAGAAATTCTTCCTGATGTCCAGCTCAAACCTCCCCTGCAGTATCTTGAGACCATTTTCTTTTATGATATCATGCATATGTATTAATATAAAATATAAATAAATAAAAATATAAAATGTTTTCCTGCTTGTCTGTGAAACAAACCAACAAACAAAAATAAAAACAGTTGCAATTTAATTGAAATGAGGCATAGAAATTCTGAACTTTCACGGTCGTTTTCCCACACCTTCCCACGTGCAGACACACACACAGAGCTTTATGAGCAGGCGTTTAAAAAATTGTTCTACACATCTAGAATGCTGCTTATGATAATTCCATTGAATAGTGTCTTTAAAACAAGCAATCATGCACTGTTGGATTCTCTTGCTAAATTTGGCGTCATTGGAACTGGTAACGTTGCTACAGAGTTCATTTGTCAAAAGATGCAAGAATTTCAAAAAAGTAAATGTACCCAAATATGGTTTCTGCAGTTCTGTTGTTTTTACAGTTTGCCAGTTACTGCAGAAACATTTTTCCCCACTCGGACATTTACAGATTGGTTGCATTTTAAATAGTTTTTCAGCTTAAAATTGATTTCCATTATGAAATGTTTTCTAGAAGTTTTGGAGGTTTTTTTAATCTTAATGTTTCCTTTCATTTTCAACAAGGTGAAAGACTGTTAGAAACTCAGTTTGAAATATTATTAAAAGACAAATGAAGGGCAAAAACTTACGAGAAAAATACTGCTATTTTTGATTGGTCGTATTTGTAGATGAACAAAAACAAGAAGTACTTTTGCCACAGTAAGTAGATGCCACTTACTAAATACTTGTTCAAATGTAATTTAAATGTTTTGTAAGGAGTTCTTGGTACTCTTCATGTTGTTTTTAATAGGTCTTTTCATGGGAAACTCTCATAAGACTGAGGGTAGTGTATTGGTATTTAAACACAGGCAGTTACAGGCCTGTCAGCTCCTCATCAGTCTTGCACAATGTAATGTAACAGCTGAAACAGGCTCAAATAATGAGGAGTTAAAACAGGGTAGTATAACAAATGCCAATCCATGTGTTTTCATAGGCTATATTTTGCAAAGTGAAATTTATAAATAAATGCAATTATTGGATTTTGCTATTAAAACTACTAATATATAATAGCAATAATGGTAGTAGATGCTGGATATAACAGGGTTACAACACAACAGGGTTGTATGTAACATGGTTACATTTGATATTTTTAAGAAATGGAAATGATACAATATCAGTGTGGCAAACATTTAAGTATTCCTGTCTGGCTGACCAGCATTAACATGCTATCATGAATTGTCACCATCATCTAGTTTTTCATGGGACACTGTAAGGATTGTTGCTCATGACTCCTCTCTGACAGGTTTATCAGCAATCAGTCAGTTGACTGCTGCTAGCTTTTTCAGATGGCAGTGATTTTTGGGGTGTTATTTATTGCAAAAGTCTGGTTGGTTATAACCAATAATCACTTGGCAAACTATACCCAAGGAAATGTCTCCATGTTAGTAGCCAAATTCAAAGACATCTGCCTATGAACAAGAAAGTTGTCAAGTTTGGGGAGTTTGTTTTGGTTTTTGGTTTGGTTTTTTGTTGTCATTGGTTGGTTGTGCTGTTCGTTTGTTTGTTTTTTCAAATGTGAAAGTGTCTTAGCAAGCACTAACTTCAACTCTCATGAAGGTCAGAATAGCTCAGCTGAGCTCTTTCTGTGATAGTAGGATTGAAATAGGCTGGTGTGATCCGTATGTGCCTGCTGTAAAACAGACACAGGCTAGAAAGAATGTGCATTTTGAAGTTTAGTTAGTCATTTTACCTTTAGCTAGGGTCATAAAGCAACTTTAAAATCAGGACTAATTTTTTTTTCAAGCCATGTATTTATTGCAATCATGTTTGTTGGGCATGAAATAGTAAGGCCCAGTGTAGAGAGTGAGAGCTTTCTAGATAGGTCATGGTAGATGATCAGTTTGTCTCTTCTGATCTTTTTTTTTTCTTCTGATGTTAAGCTATTAATTATTTGTGTTACTGACAGTTTGGTTTTGAGTTCCAGCACCTACATAACCATTTATTTTCCTTTCAGAACTCTTCTGTTCTTTAATTGAAGGAACCATCCAGATAATGTCATTCCACGGAACTGAAATATTGATGAATTAGTCCAGATTCTCTAAAGAGCAGTAAAATGGAGCCAATAACATTCAAAGTTAAAAAGTGTCAAACACCTAGTGATTTCTCAGCAAGTTTCAGTCTTCAGCTAGTTGGTTCTCTCCCAGTCCATTCCCTAACCACCATGTCAATGCTGCCTTGGATTGTGGCAGAGATCCGGATGCTCAGTACAAAGTCTTCCAAAGAGCCTGGCGTCAGCCAAATCCGACTATATGTTTCACCAGCAAGTTTGCGATGTGAACCAGACACAGGGAAAATCCAGCAGTGGGATCCTTTGATTTGTTCAAGTTTGTTTGAATACAAGCCACAGCATGTCCACAAACTCATTCACAACAGCCAGGATCCAAGCTACTTTGCTTGTCTGATAAAGGATGGAGCAGCAAATCAGCAAAGCATCTGCTATGTATTTAAAGCCGATGATCAGACAAAAGTAAGTAAAAAAAAACCCCAAAGACCAAAGCAAGCATCCCTGGAGTTGCTTTTGTGCTGTTTGAATCCTTTCAGTACATTGTAAGATCTTAAGGTTGTACTTAGAGTCTGAATCTCACTTACTGACAAGTGTCCCTTTATACTTGATGTTAATGGTTAGTTGAATTTGAACTGCTCAGTATGTGAAGTGAAAGGTGCGTATGTTTCCTACAGGATTAGGGCCTAAATTTTAATCATCTTAAAAGACAGTTTGGTTTGGGATATGGGCTGAAATCTTGGCACTCAAGTCAGTGAGAGTTTTTCTGTTGATGTCACTAGGGCTAGGATTTCACTCTTGAGTCACTGTGAACTTTATCTAATCCTGCACTCAGACCTCTCAAATTTCTGTTTTCCTGAATTGAAACCTATGTGACTGGGAAACAGAGATACCTTCTTTCTCAGAAAGAGGAGGGGGTAGGGTGGAACCTCCATATGTAGCGTATCTCCAACCACAGGACACTGGAAACCTCTTTCTAGCTTTATAATCCACAAAACCTGGCAGATGGGGTTGGAGAACAGGAGAGAGGCACAGTCTTTACAGTGACTCTGTAACATTGCTGCTGCGTGGTGTGAGACAGGAGCTGGGTGTGCATGTCTCACACTGGGTGATATTTGGCTCAGTCTGCATTTCATAAGAACCAGTGTTGTCCTTGCTGAAAAGGTGGAAGCATTAAAATTGTCAATCTCTTCTGTTTGAGAGTGATGTGAGACAATAACGGTTGTGAATGAGTAAAATGAGTAGGATTTGACACAAGGTTATTGTGATCTACTGGGGACAAAATAGTGATGTATCCTTCACCTTTTGAGTGCTGACTCTTGTTATATAACAATGTTGGAAAACCAACACGCTTGTTTGACTTGCAGGAGATGTCCTCGTAAAGCACTCTGGAGGTATTATGTGAATATATACCACACATGGGATTTATGCCAACCTGCCCAATAGCACAACACTACACAGTTCCAAATCCATGGTTTCAAGCTTAGAGCTCAAAACATATGGAAATAGCTTTAGTTAAATCCACCCCAATAAAACAGCAGTTCTGGTAAATTAGAAGGCAAATATGTTGTAAATCATAAGTGTTCAAGTGAAAAATCCTGTCAAGTTAAATGTAGAATACCAATATGTAAGAGCAGAAATGAGGAATAGATGTTTCAAAACTTGGCATAGCCGTTGGTATTCAAATAGCATTTTACAGTTTGCTTATGAACTTATTTTCACTTGTGATTTTCCAGGATTATGGTGAGTACACAGTACGATCACTTCCAGTGCATTTGCTTTTGCAACGAAGGATTCAAGTACTTTTTCTTCATGTTTGATCAAATTCCTGGACATGTTTGAAATCAATGAGAACAAAATAAGTCTCTAGTTAAATTGCAGCTCTCTACATGTTTTTGGAGACAACACCCAGAATTTTTGGATGCCTGTTTTAGATTCTCACAGTGATCTGTCCTTTCAAAAAGTACCTTCCACCTCGTCTCTTAATTTGCCTTGATTGCAAGGGTTAATTCTCTTGACTTTTTTGCAGGGTAGGTAGACATCAAATCAGCATCTGCAGACCTATACTTTAACAAAAGGATAATGGAAATGCCATGTGTTCTTACTTTCTAAAGCGAAGCCCTGCCTCTTTTACTTAAATTCATTATAATTTCCACCTTTTAAGTCAGTCCCTTGTGCTTTATAGGGCTTTGTTACTCTGAATATTGTCATATAATGCATTTTAGCTAATTGATGTTTGTGTTTTTATCAGGAGGAGTGAAATGATGTTACCTGTTTTATGGACACTTAACTTGAAAGCATAGGAGTGCACTGTATTCTTTGTTCCAAATTGAAGGAGCTGTTTGTTAAAAGCCAGTTAGTTGGCATGAGGAATTTAGCATTATGTTGCTGCAGCTTATGTTCAAGTTCAGAAGAAACAAATTTTTGAAATTGGACTTTTGCAGCCTGTGTGACTCCCGTGCTGGTGCTCTTCTTTCTGAATACTCCTTTTTTTTTTTTTTTCTATTTGCTTCAGCTCCGTAAAAGGGACACAGCAGTACAGATAGGTTTAGTCACAGAATTTGCACATTCATAACAACTCTCTACCCTGCAATCTTGGACATCCAGATGTTTGTGATAGTTGCACTTCATCTATTTTTATTTGGAAAAAGCCCAACAAACAACTGAATAACAATTACAATAATATTGTAAACTGCAAGAGCCACAATTCTTTGTATCTACATATATAAATCTGTAGCAGTGCTATATTTGACAAAGAGATGTTCGAGTAAGTAGGTCTGACTGAGGATTAGAAGTAGAAGGTACTTTGTGACTTTGCGAATAAGTTCTGAATATATCCTCATCTTAAGATAAGTAGAATAAAAGAGGGCAGAAATATGTCTGTGGGAAAAGTAGAGTATGTTAAGTCAAAAGCAGATGAGTAGAAGACTAAACAGTGAAAGTCTTTGAAGAGGAGGACAAGAAACTTGAATGTTGTGCAGACAGAGGAGTAGCACTGGAGGTAGTAGAGAGTACAGAAAGCCAGGAATGGTCAGGCTTTTCGCATCAACATTGCAAGTAGACTGCAGTCCATTAGTGATAGTAGTACTCCTTTATTTATACAAATTGAGCAAGAACACACATCTAATTAGTGAGGGATTACTTTACTGGTTAATACAGAAGAATTTTGTTAATGGGTGGTATTTTTTGCTGGATAATGTTTAGCTCAGTTCTAGAGTTGATGGAGGTGTGCATGCAGTGATTTTTCCTGGATATGAATACAGGGCTGTTGGATTAATTGTTGCTGCATTACCAACATACGCACTTTAGAGAAGAAATCAGTAGATAGGTAATTAATACTAAGTAATGTCAGGATGCTTTGCAAGGAATTCTTTGTTCTGCTCCTCCTTAGCAGTGAAAGAAAAGGCAGTGCCCCATTGTGGTCTTTGTCTTCACCCTGTAGGATCATCTATAATTATTTACATGGTATCATCATGGCAATGTACAGCTTACTTTCCTTGATGTGTTGCAGTAAGTAGGGAAGGATGAGATAATGTTACTGGAAAACAAGCATGTGAATACAGATCATTCCACTCGGTGCTGAAAGGATGGGTT
Organism: Campylorhamphus procurvoides; assembly: GCA_013396655.1. Classification (NCBI taxonomy): domain Eukaryota; kingdom Metazoa; phylum Chordata; class Aves; order Passeriformes; family Dendrocolaptidae; genus Campylorhamphus; species Campylorhamphus procurvoides. The sequence goes on from WBMV01004764.1 coordinate 272,530, forward strand.
TACACTTCCTTGGGAGAGTTTCTCTTTGGATTAGAATCTCCTTTCTGAGCAGATTTGTCAGACATAGGATCTGGAGCCTTCCATTCGTCTTCGTGCATAACCTCAGGTAGTGGAGTTTCTTATCCCTTCTCCCTCATTCTGAGCGGTTTCTGATGGGTCGTCATGATTGAGTAATTTCTGCCTGAGGGTGGGGCTGAAGCATTTATGCATATTCTTTGTAGGCGCTCAGGAATGGAGCTGGATATTGCCTGCAGGGAGCTTATGAAGGCTACTCATAGGCCATAGATGGGGCTTATATGTGTTGTGGTGACTAATGGTGGTGAAAGCTGAGGAAAAATTAACTGTCCACTAAATCTGCTTACAGCACAGTACCTTCATCATAAGAATGCAGCCTTGTTGAACACCCTGGCAAGAGTGCTTGGGTACTGTGGGAGTGCTATGGCTGAAATGAAAACATACATGCCACCAGCCTCCATATCTCCCCAGTGACCTCTGGTCTGATGTTTGTTTATGTTTTACAGAAATGTGATGCTGTTGATGCCTAAAATCCTGGAAGATAGGCACTCAGATTAAACATTAATGGAGAAAGATAGACAACACCTTTATTGGGAGTTCGGAGACTCTGGGCCTCTGCTGGGCCTACAAAAACATGCACTGTTTCAGCAAGGATCTCTGCATCCAAAAATCCCCGAAGAACCCCAACCTCAGAAAGGTTACAGTTTTTATACTCTTTCTAACAGTTAACATATTAGATATCTATTAACCAATCATCATTTCTACTTCCCTCGGTGGTCCACCCATCAGGGTCCTAGGCTATGCCCCCTGGACCACCTCCAAGGGCTCTTCTATTGTTTTGACTTCAAGTTATCTTGCAGGTGTCTCTGAAAAACATCATGACCTTCAGAAAGCCTGAGAATGTGTGAGAAAATCACTTTAGTAACTTCTAACACCACTTAGTATGAGAGCAAGAAAACCTACACTTCTAAAACTCTAAAAATCTACAAAATACACACCAAACCTCTAGGCATCACTATTGACATCACCGTTGTTGTTGAAAGCTATATACTTTTAAAATCATTGGTGTTTTAGTCCCACCCTTGAGAAGTGGTCATTCTAAACTGTTTGAAACTGTAGGTGAGATGTGCCATTTTCTTCTTGAGCTCATTCTTCCCAAACACAGCACTGCTTTCCTTCTGTAAGGTGCCTTGTTTTAGCACATAGTTCACTCAAAGAAATGAAAGAGATAAATATTGGGAAGCTAATGGCATACAGTCAGAGGATATCCACCTCCAGCAGATGCAAAGTCACCAAAACATTACAGAGGAAGAGTAATTTCTGTTCTTATTTTCAGTTTGGAAAAGTAATTCTGGACGTCATTATCTTGATCTTTCTTTGGTGTATCCAATTATTTGTTTTGCTTAGGTATGTTTAATCTTACTTGATGTATGTTTTGGCTGGCAAATGAAACACTGGTCACTCATTTATCTGATTAGTGCCCTGAGCTAGTTTAGATTTATGGCAAGTTAAGTTTGTACTGTCTTTTATTATACTTTTATATTTATTGTAAATAAATAATAACAGTTCTAAATTTAATGGTTTTACAGAAGTCTGAGACAAAAAGGACATTCTGTACCTCAGCCTTTTCCACGTCTTGTGCTCCATTCAGCAGCAGGCCCATATTTTCCCCAGTCTGTGTTTTGTCACCTACATAGCTATAAAGCCTTTTTTGTTGCCTTTGACATCTCTTGCTAAATTCAACTCCAGGTGGACTTAGGCTTACTTGACCATATCTCTGTATGCTCAGACAGTGTCTTCATCTCAGGTTACCTATTTCTGCTTCCGCCTTCTGCATTCTCCCTTTTTATGTTTGAGTTTTGCCAAGAGCTTCCTGTTCATCCATGCAGGCATTTTTTCTCAACCATTTGGATGGACTGCTCTTGAGCTTGAACAAAGTGGTCTTTGAATAGCAACCAGTTTTCTTGGATCCTCTTCCCTTCAGGGCCTTTATTTGATGGTACTTTTTCAAGTTGATCACTGAAGAAGCCAAAATATAGTCTTCTGAATTCCAGGGTTGTGGTCTTGCTTTTTGCCCTACATCTCAAGATCCTAAACTCTGCCATCTTATGGTCACTGCAGCCACTGGTCACTGTGCTTGATCCCAAGAAGTCCTTCCATGCCGATAGGTATGAGGTCCAGCAGAGCACCTCACTGATCACTTCCTCTGTCACTTGGATCAGCAAGTTGATACCAAGGCTCCCTGAGAACTTGCTGGAATGACTATGCCTTGCTGTGTTTTTCCTCCAGCAGATATTTGGGTGGTTGAATTCCCCTATCAGAATCAGGCTACTGAGTAGTGAGGCTACTTTGAGTTGTCTGTAGAGTGCCTCATCCACCTGTTCTTTGTGGTCACAGGGTAAAATAAATTCCTATATGCACAGTAAAAGTCAGCAAACAGCACTGTCACCATTTCTTTCTTTCTTTTTTTTTTTTAAAGCAGATGTTCAGAGTGCTTGAAAGTTTCCCCTTTTTTAGTCTGTGATGTGAATTGGAGCTTTAGAGGATTTGAGGGAAAGCCTAGAAATTTGAGCCTGATGTCGTGTAAGGAAAATTATTTCTGTGACATTATCAATTATGAATGTAGAACTAGAATATGAAGTGTAAAATGTTCTGATTTTTAAAGGGTTACATGTCATTGGGATGTTTTTGTTTATGTGGGTTTTGGGGTTTTTTTCCTCCAAGACTGGACACAAGTTGTCATAACAGCCTGTAAGATATATTTGTGTTTACTGGAGTAGTTAATGCTATAATGGCAAAACACTGCGTAGAACTGTTCTTTTCTGCTTAATAGAGAAATATTGCCTGTGATTTAATAAGGATCATAGCGGCACAAGACATGCACAAGTCTGTGTGGTGCTTCTGAATCTTCTCTGTGTAGCCATCAATCAGGGATAGCTTTTGGTCCTGGCAGCTGCAGGAATGTTAGCATGAGAATTGCAGTGCCTGTATGGTTGCAGCAGACTGGGGCACCTGCTCAAGACCTCAGCCTGCTGATTGCCTTTGCTTGTGGCAAACCTGCCCCATAGCTGACACAGATAAGCACCATCTCCTTACACTGAAGCACTTTCTGAAATGCAGCACTTGCCCTGTTGTTGAGCTGTTTGGTTACAACAGCGATGTCGTCTTTTGTCAGAGGTCTTCAGGCTTTTTTGGCCCACCAAGTGCTTAATAGTTACTATGGTTTTAAACAACCTTCACCTACATCCAGGAGTTAAAATAGCTTATGTGCTTAAGTAGATCATGCTGTATTACTTAGAATGCAGCACTCTGTTACATGTTGTTTATGATCTGATTATGTGCTGAAGAAGCTGGTTTCAGATAATCAACACTTAGCTCTCTGTGAGGCTGCACAGAGCTGATCTTGTGAGTGAACTTCACATTATTCATCTATAAAAGGAATGGCAGAGGCCCAGTGAACTCCAAAGCAGTTGTTATGAGGCTTAGCTTCATGACTGACTATTCTTACACAACTTGTTTTCACATTAGACTCTAAGATATGGCCTCCATAAGTACCTCATTTTTAATCGCACCATTTCCCTTTCTTAAAAGAACTCAGGGAAGATAATTTTAAAGATAGAGGTACTGTATTTTGTGTAGTAAGTTTAGGGAGATTAAAGCGTGGTTCTTCTTTTGCAAAAAGCATAAAACACTGAAGCAAAATGAGGTAACTAGACTAATGTCAGTGCAAGTGAGAGCTTAATTTAGCTGTTTTCTGCCCCCTGTTCTTATGTACCTTTGGGTTTTGGGTTTTTTTTGTGTTTTGTTTTTTTTTTTTAATTGAATCTATATAATTGTAAACTGCTAACACTGCTTTTTGTTTTAGGACATCCCTCCTGTCTCCCAAATGCTAACTGAAGAAATTAATGTAAAAAATGGAAGGAAAAAAAAAAGGAAGGAACAAATAAAAAACCAAATGCATATTTGTGCACATACATAGTCTGGTCTATAAAGTAGGTCAAAGTTTAGCTGTGTAAATTAATAGAGTGTCTTGTATAATGCAAACAACCAGCTGTGCTTTGGATACTCTTGCAATTAATCAAGCTTTATGGGCATGTTGAGCATAAGTGTGATGATACCAGCTCTATCCTGGGATCTGTTCAAAGGATTCGTGCATGCGAGCACTTTTCTTAGGGAACTTTAGTAGCCAATGATCCTGTCCCTAGCAGCATTATTCCAGGCCTTTATGGGGCTCTTGTCAGACCCAGGGTGACTTTGTGACATCTTGCATCACTTAAGTGCTCTGAGTTCACCCTCATTTTATAAGAAATATTGTGTGATTTCCCTCAACTGCATGTGTGATTGCCACATGGAGGAAGTAATTTGTGTAATACCAGTGCCATTTCCTGGCTTAAACTCAGAGATTATGTCTGAACAAGGATGGTGAAATTAATCACAGGGTTTGTAAAAAGAGTTACCTAGTCCCACCCTTACAGCAGCAGCAATATAAAAATTGTATGTTCTTATGATTTCTTTTATTACTTTGACTTCTGCAGTATAATCATCTGTATCAGATGACATTGTTCATTTTCAACTTAAATAATAGTGAAAGTAACTGTGTGTTACTTGTGATGTCACATGCACTGGATTTTAGGATCAAGGTTATTTATTAGTCCTTGACTTTTTCTGTTGGGGATTGCAGCAGAAATACAAAACAGTGGAATTGAAGCTAAAACATAATTAGTAGTTTTGTAATGGCTTCTCATCTGGCTACTAATCATTCCTTTTGTCTTACAAGGTCTGATGCTGGTGGCCTATGATGTCCAGCATAGGTAATTGGAGCCACAAATAACACAGTATCTACCAAAATTATAGTAGAGTTTTCTTCAAAAACCTACTGATCACATGGAGGTGAGCTTCCTTACACGTCTCCAAAGAAAAGCTCACTCTTACCATCTTAACCTAGTCTGTGTCAGCTTTCAGTACTTGCACTATCTGGTTGCTGATCTGCATATTCTCACCTTTTCCCCTATTCTTTATGCTATGGTATCAGTCAGTGAGGTGTTTCAGGGCAATTTAAATACTCTAAAGGAAAAATGATAAAGTTTCAATGAAACCAGCATTCTGACATGATCACAGAACAGTTTCATGTGCACCTTTTTGAGAGTCAGGGAGAAGCAAGGCCATGCCATGTAGAACATCTGAGGCTGGGCCTCAGATCCCTGATTCGTTCAGTCTTAAACTGCAGTGGGGTTTTAGTTTGAGTGTAATATCTGATGGTACACTGAGAAGATCTAATAGCTGTCCTCTCTCAAAAGATGCAGTTCTGTTACTCTTTTCTATTCTGAACCGTCCCGTGGTGTACATTTCTGGTATTTTCCTTTGTGCTAGCATTGAAGTTTGTCAAGCTCTGTGTTGAGCTGCTTTAGGGGCTAAGGTAAAAAAAATAAAAATAATAATAATTTAAAAAAATTAATTCTGCTCAAAAACCTACTTGATGCAGCCTGCTACATCACCTTAGATGTTTTGTCAAATTTCAAGCTGATGTGAATTTGGAAACTAAAGTGAACATAAAGTAATTTGGGACAAATTTTTCCTGGTGCTTTCACAGACAGTGAAAGTAAGAGTGCAGCATCAAGGTTATTCCAGAGGGATTGGGCTGTGCAGCAGGAAACCTGATATTCTTTCTATGATGACATATATCTTAAAAGTAGGACTATGAGGATGAAAGTGCCCAGAGAGACTCTCAGGCTTCCCTGACCTCTGTACACAGAGCCACCTAGGCAAAGTGTTGCCAACTTTGAAATCTGTCTTGCTAGCATTGTGTGAGAAGGAATTGCTGCATACCTGTCCAATGAGTCCAGAGGTAGAGTAGTCTTGCTCTAAGAAGACATTAATACCATGGAAACAATCTGTGTGCTGGTAAATATCTTCTTACAGTCTTGTGTCTGCTGATGTTAGGGTGATCGGAATGGAAGGCTTTTAGTACATTTCCTTTTGCACCTAGTTGTCTTAAAATTACCAGTGATCTTGCCCCTGTTGGAAGTATTGTGAAATACTGTCATGAGACAAATTTCTCAATTTCTGGCTTCAACCTCACTATGGCACCAACTTTCTGTTACTCATCCTGTGCTTTATTTATTTCATTTTCACAGCTGGAATAATTTCTTTCTGCTCTGCTGAGCAATACCTTCACCAAGAAATAAGTTAACCTTCTGTGACCAACTTCTTAAACTTTGCAAGAGTTTGGTGGTGCTGTATTCTTTATTCATCAAATTTTATTGAAAAACTCAAAGGTAACTTGGTGGAAAGATGAATAGGAAAATTTGAGAATTTGGTGAATCCACACAGTTCTCAAAGTACAACGTGGGCCTTCACTTGAGAGATTAAGTTTATCCATGCATTACCTGAGCACTAATATTAAATTCCCCAGCTTCAGAAGTTGTAAAAGTAACCAAATACATAACAACAAAGTTATTCAGCTCACCATACTATAGTGTAGTAAAGTCTGACTTCTGCAAATGTGTTGGATTCAAGTCACACAAACCAAGTGAATAGGTCCCCTCCTCAGCTTGCAGCCTGGTCAGTCCTAAAGCTTCAGACAAAGCCAGCAGAAAGTCCTGGGCAAATAAAACAAAAAACCAAAACAAAACAAAGGAGTTGTGCCCATGGAAAAGATCTGAGAGAGAAAAAGAAAAGTGTAGAAACCCAGTTGCATATACAGAATTAAGAGTTCAGAAAATACTATTTTATTTATAGCAACAAATATAGAATATAAGCTGAATGCACCCTACTATAAATAAAAATAATTAATGTAAAGGAATTCCAATGTATTTCCTGGAGTTACCCACTGCTGTGGCTTGCTGAAGTTAATTTCAGATTAGAAGACATTTTTAAGTTTGAATGTACCTTATTGATCTCCAAACACAAGCAAGAAAGTCTAATCTAGATTCAATAGATGGGATTTTTTTTTGTTTAATTAATTAATGCTCCGAATTAATATAAAGTATGCACAGTTGTAATGTTTTAAAATTAATTTTGTAGATACATGGTGCAATAATAGTTGGATCCAAAGCCAGAAAGTATGTATTAGAGGAGGAAAAGACAAACTTGCTTTGAAAAAGAACAGTTTTTATTAAAAAATCAGTCTTACTTAATACAGTGCTAGCTTTTGTGGCACATAGTACAATAGCATGTTGAGGACACTGTAATTTGGTTAGTGAATGTTGGAAGATAGCTTTTGTCAAATACATTAATAAACAGAGGCTGTATCTGTCCTGTAGGTTAGTACAATCTTTGCAGACAGACTCAACAACAGTTCTGGCACAAATCCCATTGTAGGACTGGGTCCTACATCAGTCATCTTTCTTCAAGACTTATAAAATCAAAACCTTTCTATTTTCTGTGCTTTGCAATTTTATTGGAAAGCTTGGGCTTTAGTGTACTTGGAGCTACTTAAACATGGACATTCATGTTCAGGCACTTGTTTTTATTTCTTTTCAGATTCTAAAATGGCCTAAAGCACAAATGCAAGACATCCACGTGAAAATATGAAAGTGCCAATTCAAAAATTATGATACTGAGTAAATCACCTTCCTGAAATAGTTCCTTATTTTTCCATGCAGTCGGCTTTTCTTTTAGAGCTTTGCCTTCCCTGGGCTGACATTTATGCTGTGTCCCCAAGGTCATCAGATGGGGGCTCTTTGACTGTAGTGGAGCAGAAAACCAAAGCAGAAGAGGCATATATAAACGCTGTATTTACTTTAGCAGCACAATCTCTCATCCTGTTATATGTCAAAGTGAATAATGGTAGAAAATCACTGTCGTAAAATGAGTGCTTTCCCTTGCCCGATGTAGACACAGTAGTTCTGTATTTCTGTTTTTTTTACCCTCTCTGTGGACATCAAGTTATGGGAAGGGCTGTGGGAAATATTTTCCTAAAGAATGATTTGTGTGACTGGACAAATACAGGCTTAAACGGGTATGTGTGTCTGCCCTAAAGGTTGATCACTGAGGATCTGATACAAGGATTGAGTGGATAATGCCAGCTTATACTTGGTTTGTCCTTTGGTATGAAATTGCTGGTTGATGTGGACTTCTCCTTTCTTTCCCACCCTCCCCCCACTTTTCCCAGAGTGACAGTAATTGAGATTTATTGCTGGTCGTAAAAACAGCTTTGCCCTGGTGATTCCTCATGCATTGGATTAAGTTTGGTCCTTCTGCATAACTGATTGAATGCTTTTCATTTGCAAGCTTCTTGTTTCAACTTTTAAAAGAGCCTCACAAAACTAATTTCACACATGCAGAATGTGCTTAAAAATTGTCTGCCTCTCCTCTTCCCCTCACAAGGAAGTTGCAGACCGCAGTGAGGTCGCCCCTCAGTCTCCTCTTCTCCAGGCTGAACAGACCAAGTACCCTCAGCCACTCCTCATATGGCTTCCCCTCAAGGCCCTTCACCATGTTTGTTGCCCTCCTTTGTATCCTTTCTAATAGCTTTCCAGCAGTCTGTATGTACATTCAGGGCTGCCCCATCCCAGGTGCAGCATGTGGCACTTCCCCATGTTGAACTTCATATGGCTGGTGTTTGCCCATCTCTCTAATTTGTCAAGGTCTCCCTGCAGGGCCTCCCTGCCTTTGAGGGAGTCAACATTTCCTCCCAGTTCTGTGTCATCTGCAAACTTGGTTAGTGTCCCTTCCAGTCCTCCGTCCAAGTAATTTATGAAGATATTGAAGAGCACAGAGCCCATAATGGAGCCCTGTGGAACCCCACTAGTGACAGGTCACCAGTCTGATGTCACCCCATTCACTGTTACCCTCTGTGCTTGACCCGTGAGCCAATTGCTCACCCACCATGTGATGTGTTTATCCAGCTGTGCTGAACAGTTTGTCCAGAAGGATCCTGTGAGAGACAGTATTGAAAACTTTACTGAAATCTGAAAACATTACATCAAATGGCTTCCCTTGATCAACTAGGTGGGTTACCTTTTCATAGAAGGAAATCAGTTTTGATAAGCAGGACTTTCCTCTCATGAAGCCGTGCTGGCTGTGACCAATGACCGTGTTACCTTTCAGGTGTTTTTCAATACATTCCAGAACAATCTTCTTCTTAACTTTACCAGGCTCTGAAGTGAGACTGACAGACCTGTAGTTTCTAGGGTCTTCCTTCTTGCCCTTCTTGAAAACTGCGACATTTACCAGCTTGCAGTCAGCTGGGACCGCTCTGGATTCCCAAGACCACTCAAAAATCATCAAGAGAGGCTTTGTGATGACATGAGTTAGTTCTTTGAGGATTCTGGGATGAATCCCATCATGTCCCATAGATTTGTAGGAGCAGCAGATCCTGTGTGATTTCAGGGTTGACTGGGAGTTGATCATTGTCACAGTCCTGGCCCTCCAGCTCAGGGCACTGAGATCCCCTTGGTCCGTCATCAGTATTGAAGGTAGAGGAAAAGAAAGCATCAAACACCTCTGCCTTGTCTCTGTCCCTGTTAGTGAGGTGACCATCCTCATCCTGTAACAGGCTGATAGGATTTCTGTACTGCTTTTTGCCATTCATGTATTTGAAAAAACTCTTTTCAGTGTCCCCCACATTACTGGCCATCTTCAACTCCAGTTGAATTTTCTCCCTACAGCAGGAAGCAGAATCTCTGCATTCTTCCCATGCTTGTAGATACTTGCTTGGTTAGCACCTAAGTTACCTAATACGTTATTCTACTTTTTGTGTCCTCAGATTTTTTTCAATGGCAGTTATGTTGTTCATATAGAGGAAAATGGTTTCCAATATCTGTAATGAATTAGTTTAGAAAGATTTTTAATGAAACAGAACCACTTTTAAAACCAGACAAGAAGAAAAATTATACTTACAATATATTAACATTCAAATTTGTTAACATAGTTAGTTCAACACCATTATTAGGAAAATTGGGTTTCTTTGGTTGATTAAAAATGCAAATAAAAGTATGACATTTGTCTGTGAAGCAATAGTGTACTAAAGTCTTAAGAAGGAAAAAGCAACATTCATGACTTTTGATTCTCTGCAGATTATGAAAACTCTGTTCTGATGTGCATCTCCAAGTACAGATAGTGTTGGTCCCTTCAGAGATCTCTAACTGAATCTGAATTTCAGGCAACATTTCTGGTTGTGTTATGACATTAAGGCCACCCAGTTTGACCTGCAGTCCATCAGCAATGAGATACTGTAATTTTCCTGGTATAAATTTATATTTCAAAATGACACAATAATGGACAATGATACATTGGAAGGTAGGCACTCTGATTCCCAAAGCAGGACTTGGGATTTAGGAGAGGGGAGCAGTTGCTTCTGTGGATCTCTCTGCAGTATTTCTGCTTCTGTGGAGCATTGTACAGCCTTCCTATCAGTAACATTTTCCTACATAGTCAGACCTTTAGAAAATTTTTCTAATTGCAGGAAGGCAAATTCACTGTTCTTAAAAGGGATTAGTCCCCGGAGTACATAACATCTTTTGTCCCCCCATTCCCTTCCCAAGTTCGCAGATTCACCAGGGTTTAAGATGAGGTGTTTAAGTGCCGCTTAGTGGCTGTCCGGAGCAAATGTAAGGTACTGTGTACAGTGTTCACCTCTTCACAGCTTTGCATCAGCAGGAGAATTTCTCACCCTATCATGGAGATACTGAACACTTAATCTAAAACTGGTTAACGACTCTGGTGGGCTTTCAGTAAGAATTTCAGTGCTGTCATTCCTATTTCACTTTTTTTTCCAAATTGTCCTATTGAAGTTCTGTTGGGTTCTCTTAGTGGTTTGGGGAGGTTTGGGGGGTTTTTCCCAGTATTTTTATAATAAAGGCCTGCAAAAATATTGGAATGAGTTGGTATTTTACTATGCAGTACAAGAAACATCAGTAAGTAAAGTCGGTAGAAGTATTTCTGGAGGTTTTTCTTAGATATTAAAATTCACAAACCAAGACGTGCTTAACTGGGCTTAGTATTCAATGTCAGCTAATGTTCTGGGATGTTTCAGTTCCCCTGAGCCAAGTATCTGATAGATGTGAAAACATTAGCTCTCAGTCATGTCTCAGCTTGCTATAATATGCTTGTATGTGGGTAAGGACAAATGTTTCTCTTTAGAAACTTGTGGGACTTACAAATATTCTTTACATGTATGTTACTAACTCCATACTGAGCTAGACACATCCAGGGGACAGCAAACCTGAGAGTGCAAGCACTGCATGCATGCAGGCTTCCTCTTTACTGGGAGCAGTTTTTCAGTGGACATTGTTCAGGGAGTTTGTACTGCAGAAGGCATGCTTCAAGTTTTTCTTTAAAATTGTCTTTTTTTATGTTCTTTTTCAGTTTTTGTGTTTAATAGACTATCCATAAGCAAGCTCGGATTGGAAGAGTCAGAAAAGTTCCCAGGAATCTCAAACAATCAAAACACAGATTTTTGATTACATTTCTTGTTAAAGTGACAGAACACAGACTGTCAAGGTCTTGGGATAAATCCCTTCACACAAGTTGAGACTATGTACTTCCAACAGGCCATATGAAAACTACATATATGACAAATTTTCCTTAGCCAGATAACCCTCAGTGACCTGTCTTTTACTCATGTACATTTGCACGGGCATGTTAGCCTGTTCTGGAAGTCTTGATGTCAGCCTGAGACATGAGCTGAATTAGTCTTCCAGGTCATTGCCTTGACTGGAATTCTGAGTGAAATCAAAGCACGTGTAATGAGACAACAATGTCAACAATGTAATAATTGATTCTTACTTTTTTAAGCTCTTGTGGTTTGGCTGCATATTACAGCTTTCTGCATGCTAGAGAAAAAATGGGAAAATTAATTAAAGCTGGCCTACATACTACTCATAAATTATAATTTAAACCAATGGGACATTTGAGAATTGAATACATCCTGGATTAAAAATCCTGTTTAATATTTTTATTGATGATCTGGATGAGGGGCTCGAGTGCGCCCTCAGTAAATCTCCAAATGACACAAAGTTGGGCAGGAGAGTTGATCTGCTGGAGAGCTGGAAGGCTCTGAAGAGGGATCCGGATGGGTTAGATCAATGGGCCAGTTGTATGATGCTCAACAAGGCCAAGTGCTGCGACTTGCACTTGGGTCACAACAATGCCATGCAGTGCTACAGGCTTGGGGAAGAGTGGCTGGAAAACAGCCCAGCAGAAAAGGACCTGGGAGTGCTGGTCAACATCTGGCTGAACATGAGCCAGCAGTGTGCCCAGGTGGCCAAGAAATCCTGGCTTGGGTTAGCAACAGTGTGGCCAGCAGGACCAGGGCAGTGATAATTGTACCCCTGCACTTGGCACTGGTGAGGCTGCACCTTGAGTACTGTGTTCAGCTTTGGGACACTCATTTGAGGAAGACATTGAGGTGCTGAAGCACTTCCAGAGAAGGCAACAGGGCTGGTGAATGGTCTGTAGCACTATTATGAGAGCGGCTAAGGGAGCTGGGATTGTTTAGACTGGAGAAAAGGAGGTTCAGGGGAGACCTTATCACTCTCTACAACTTCAAGGTTGTAGTGAGGTGAAGGTTGGTCTCTTCTCTTGGGTGACATTGACAGGATGAAAGGAAATTACCTCTATTGTGCCAAGGGAGGTTTAGATTGGATATTAGGAAAAAATTCTTCACTGAAAGGGTTGTCAGGCATTGAAACAGGCTGCCTAGGGATGTGGTAGAATCACCATCCTTGGAAGTCTAAAAAATGTGTGCACATTGACATCTGGGTACATGGTTTAGTGGAGAGCATGGCAGTGCTGGGACTTGATAATCTTAGAGGTCTTTTCCAATCTAGGTGATTCTGTGATTCTAAAAGACCTACTCAGCTGACTTCTGAGGTTCACTTGTTCTTTTGGGTCTTTGCGCCTCTGAACATATGCAAATACATGAGCTCAGACTCACAAGTTGCAGTGGTGTCTGAACTTACCAGATCAGTTCGGTAAGAGTTTAGGTGTTCAGCTGTGTGCAGCTTTCTCTTGAAATGCTAGCATTCCCTATTGATACTAAGAATACCCAGGATTGAGGAAATGGCAGAATGGATCCATAATTATTTTGCTGTAACTTTATTTTTGCATTTACTCATGTATTTCAGAATTCACCTCACATCAAATAATATTTTTAGCTTTATTCCTGAAAATATTCATGCATTTCCAAATTTTACCTACTCCTTGAGTCTTACATGAAATGATGCAGCTATATAGCATTCTTTGTGATAAGACACGGTTAATAAAACCTGTGGTGAGGGACTGCATTTAGTCTGCGTGGATCTGTGTTTGTAGATAGCTGACTCAGCATGTGAAGGCTCCCATTGTTCTGGCAGAGGAGCGGAAGCGCAGTCAGCACATGTGGCTGAAATGTGCAGTGGTGACTTACAGTAGTATATCCTGAGCCCTTTGAAGCAGTGCAGCTTTTTCAAAACCACAAAAGAGCCATAAGGACAAATCTACTGCTGTATTTAAAATGTCTCAAGTTGTGTGTTATGTTTCACAAATGTTTGTCAGTGTGTTTTTAGGAGTCAAAACAGAATTGGCTTAAAATAACTAAATGTGGAATGTTGTTTGTAAGGAAACCTAGAGCTGCAAAACTTCTGAATGGAAAGTGAATTGTGGGGGAAATGTTTTTTTTTCAGATTGGTAAAGGTAGTGTGTGAAGCTTGGTTTTAAAGATGGTTTCTTGCCATTTTGTGGCTTTTGCTGTAATTCAAAGGCACTATGACTTAGCCAAAAATACAGAAAAACACAAAAGCAAAAGAGTCCATATCATTGTTAAAGATAAACTCAGTGGGTTAATAAGCCCTGAGAAGAGAAGGAAGGGAAGGCATATGGAACAGTAAGTTAAAAGTGTGTGCAAGGGAACATTCAGTAAGGTTCTCCACTTTCAAGACAGCTGAGAAGGAATATAACCAGCAGCACAATGCAGATAAAAATCCCAGGTAATTTAATAAAAGGCAGATTTATATGCACCATACAAAATTACTGTGCATGTAAATTATTATATTAGTAGGTTCCAGTGGTGTTCTCCATTTCACATTACAAAGATATATCTAAGGAAGGACTGTGCTGCAGCTTGTATCAAGTGGAAGGCTGGTGATAAGAAGTGATGCAGATCAAGGGCTGGGCAGGCAGCAGAGTGCACTTCTCAGCTGACTGCGAGGGGCTGCTGTAGTTCTCAACAGGCTGCTGCAGTTTTCCCAACAGGGTTTAATCCAAGAGCACTGGAGCAGGGAGTCTTATGATATGAGAGCAACATTACAGAAATTAAAATTTCTTCAGCTTGATTCTGAAAAAGAACAGGGCAATATGGTATTTGTTTCCTCTTTTTGTTATCCACGTTTAAAATGCACAAGAATATAGTAGCAACTTGGCTGTGATTTTAGTGGGGGCAGGATCTTTCTCAAATGAATAGCTTTTAGACCCAGATGCTCATCAAATGTGAATTGCAATATAGCTCCACTGAGTGTAGGTGAGTTCTGGATCTTACACTTACTGAGAAAGAAACCTGAATGGGTAGTTTTTGTTCCTAAGCTCTTTCCAGCAAAACCAAGAATATTTTGAGTTGGGAGTGCAACGGTTAAAACTGAAAGTTTTATTTCAACTGCTGTTTTTTTCAGTTTACTGAAATCAGCGTTGCTTTAGAGTATATGAACTACAGTAAAAGTCCATTAGAGTCTGTGTATTTTCTATGGAGATTGTGGCTGAATTAAATTATGATAAATCAATGCTGTTAGAAATAGGTTTATTAAGTTATTAAGTGAATTGCGGAGAATTGAGAAGGCTGACTACTTTTCATTGCTCACCATACTATGGAATTCAATATACTTTCCTAGTTTCCTACTGTTGCTGCTGAAGTTCATAAAATAATATGCTTAAGGCTGTGGGACTATTTTTATATTTATAATTAATTATGTGATCAAAGACCTAGGGTATAACTCTGTTAAATTATTCATATATGATTGCTTATTTTATATTACTCATTACTGGAGTGTTCTAATAGGCTAAAGTGGATATGGACATCTTAACTAACATGCAGTTCCATATAATGGAAGTAGTCATTCATATTATACATGTCTCCCATAGTACATGGGAAATTGATAAATTTATAATTATGTTTTGATTTTAACCAGTCAGTTGTGAGCTCATGTTCTGTTCATAATCTGGTTTTGTGCAACACTTTCTTTTTTACTACATAACATATCTATTATTGGCAGTAGAAAAGTTGTTTGGGTTTTTTTTTTCCACTGTGAGGTAGTGCATCTCCACAAAAGAATTGAGACCTGTATTTAAATGAAGTGTCTTTCTTCCCATCTAACTTGAATTAACCATATGTGCTTCAAGATCAAGAAATGCTTTAAGTATAACCTTTAATTAATTGCATTTTGAAAATGCTTGTTACACTTCAAGAGGTTTTTTGGGTTTCTTTTGTCCTGAGACCTGTCAGTGCTTGCCACAAGGAAGCAGTGGAAGGCTGGGAGATAACAGTGCAAAGTTTTTCCAAGGCCAGGTATCTAGTGCCTGGGGACATTAATGGCCATTTGATTCTCACATCTTTTGCATTCCGGTGTCAGGGGATTTTTAAAATAAGCAGTTTTGCAGCATTAGTATTTTATCCTTTATCCAGTTGTGTCAGGGTATGCATGCAGTTGTGTGTCATCCTAGAATCTGCTGCTTTCTCACCTTACTCCTCAGCTTGGTGACACTGAGAAGACCAAAAACTGCTGTCCTGGAAGTAAAAACAGGTTTCCAGCTGTTTCAGCTACAGACAAGACCTAGCTGCTGCTGCTGCTGCTGGGCTCGACTTGTGTGTTTGTCACTGCACACTGAGAGCATCCCCATTTGTTGTGAGCTCTGTGATCTGCTTCTGCAGTTTTGTAGTTTGCACTGTCTATGCTCCACTCTTCCTGCTCCAGTTTCACAGCTGCCAGAAAACCCTAATCAAAAACAGAATAAATGCGTGGAACCTCTGATGTCCGTGTGGCAGTTTCCCACTATGCTCTGACTTTCCCCCATTGCTCATTTGCCACATTGTCGTTGTGGGTTTTTGCATGCAACTATTCAGATCAAAGTGATCTCTTCACAAGTCTGCCTGGACTTATCTGCAAATTCAGGCTGTGGTTTTTTGCTCATTTATAGAGACACAATAGTTTGATCACAGTTAGACCACTCAGCAATGCACATATGATCTTGGTCAAATGTAGACATTTGATTATGCTTGAGTGGAACTAGTCAGAAGCCATGCAAAGTTCCTGACAGCTTTCAGCTTTATTTTGCTGTTTGTGAGAAGACAAAAAAATTTGCAATCCAGCATAAAGCTTGCCAATACAAAGTGTGCTCCTCAATGTTTTTGGAAGTGTTGGAAGTGGGAGAATGATTTCAGTCCAGATGAGCTTTTTCATCAGATGACAACATTTATGAATGATGGCTAGGACCCTAAAGCTACTGTTATGCTGATTATGTATAGCATAATCAGCTATATAAGCTTTCTCTATATGTTGCTTTCCCTCTGGATTTTGTGGGCACCTTTGGCATGCATCATGTTTGTTGGTCAGATACTGTACATCTAAAAGTGTCCTCTTGTCAGCTTCTCTTCCTGTAGCCTACTTCAAGTGTTGAATAGAGCTACTTTTCTCTGGGCTTAGATTCTCTGTCACTCATCCTCATGCAAAGAGTGTGGCCCTTTACAGGATGATGGGTTCCACATGCTGTGAGAAGTATGTTCTACAGTCCCTTGTAGGACTTCACCAAAACCTTTCTACTCTGAACTTTCTGAAGCAGATCCTAAGAGATGATCTGTTCCATTCAAGATAACTGACAGATCATTCCAGCATCTGCTATCACCTGCAACTGCTTTATGATAGGGCATAAGAAAAGCACAATCCATTTTCTCTAGACAGACCATTTCAAATTAAAGAATGTCTGAATACTTCTTTGTCCAAAACAGACCCATGGGAAAGAATCTCAAGGTAATGGTAGCAAACTATCACAGAGTATTCTGAGTTGGAAGGGACCCACAGGGATCATTGAGTAGAAATCTGAAGTGAATGGCCCATAGAGGGCAGGTGGTGTCACAAGCTTGGTGCTAGTAGCTGGCTGAGCTAGTCTTGGGGTATACTAAGGAAGCTGCTTCAACATTATGACGTGTTTTATCTTCTGATACTCTCATGATCTCTCTCTAGTTGATCTAACCCTGTCTCCAGGACAGCACTTGCCCAAGAAGAACTTCATTCTACTGTCCGCTGAGAAACATGGCCCTGTGGTTCTTATCCTTCTCTGCTACATAGTGTAGAACCACCTCTCCCTTCACAGATCCCACTTTTCCTCAGTCCTGTTGCTGAGGTGCAGGATCCCAAATGAGCCTCAGCACCTGGTAACCCTCTTATGCTCTGACACTGAGAGGAGGGATACTGCTGATAGGGAAAAGGACAGATAGCCCAGCACCAATGCCACTTTTCATTCCTGAGCAGGAAATGCTAATATTCTTGCATCAAAGCATTTTAGCAATTACAAATTTTGTGGCAGAAAAGACAATTATAAATTAAACCTACAGGAGATGTGGAGAAGGGCTCTGCTGCTGAGTCAGTGGCCAGAGGTCTGGTGAGGAATTGTTTTCTTTTGCCACACGGGGAGTGGATTGCATGTTATCTCTGGGCACTGGCCCAATGTCAGCATTTTGCATATTTGCTACTGGCTAGCAGATAGCCAAAACACTTCACTCACTAACAGTACTGAGGAGGTTATCCAAAACATTGTCATTTCTGTTTCCACTGAGTATCTGGAAACCACCAAGAAAGTAATTTCATTTGCTTTGTTGAAAGCTGGATTTCATCTGTAGCATAGGCAGTGGGCTCCTATGCAGTTTGCATTCATGGCACAGCCACTGCCAGTCTGTGGTGCTAGGTCTTGCTGTTGTCTTTTATCAAGGAACTGTTGCAGATCTGATTTGATGAAGTAGTTCAGTTTTGTGATTAATATTTGTGTTTTGTATTGAGAAAAATGTTTGCTTATAATGTAGCCAAAAGAAGTAACAACTCTTTTCTTCACCACAGTATCTTTTGAGAAGCCACCTAGTCAGGCTTAAGTCTTTAGGCAGGGTGAAATCCAGAGGACTCATTAGTATTTTCCTTAGGTCGATCCAGATGAGTCATTTGTTGCATCTTGTATCATATGGGGGTTCCATAAAAGTCTGCTGTTTCAATAGACGCATTTGTTTTGGTATGTTTTGTTACAGCTGTATCTAAGAACAAAAACATTATTACATTTTGAATTCACATCACAAACAGTACTCTGACAGTAGTTACTTTCTTTTTCCTCTGATACAAAGTAGAAACTATCTAACCTAGAATGATAAAGAATGAGACAAATATTCAAGGAATTCCTAATGAAGAGTGAAAACTGACTAATAAAGGTTAAAAATTATGAGTGTTTTTAAACAAAGGTCAAATAATGGAAAGTGATAATTACATTCAGGCATATTTTTTAATTGCATTTTTCCCCCTGAATTTATGAAGACCTTGTTGTGTACAGGGAGGAAAGAGAGAAATGAAACTTGTGTGAATGTGGACAGAGGGGATAATTCATGAGAAGAATAACTGCCAAAACATGTGTACGTACAATTCAGAGGAAAAAGCCTGAAGTAGGAATGGGATCTGCTTTAAAACCACCACCAGAATTAAATCAAAAGGGACAGGACTAGTTTTCAGGCAATACAGTTGTGGCTATACCCTTAATGCAAGCTCTTGAGAGACATCATTTAGTGGTGACATATTGTAAAGACTCACAAAAATATTTACAACTATTAAACGAAAAGAAAGCTAAAATCATAGGAGAGCGAGTCAGAAATATACCTCTTTTGAGTTAAAACTGCACCCTCCTTTCTTCTTAGCATTTCCTTGTGTCTCTCATCTCTTTTATCTCCAAATGGCTTCTTTTAATGCAGAGAACTTTGTTGGAGGAAAAATCATTGGGGTATTTGTGTATGTGTAAATATATGTAGGACATCTGTAAAATGAAAGTATCATCTTTCTGACAATGTAAGCTTTAAGTTGTGGCTTTGAAGTATTTTAATTGCTACTATTTAAAAACAGTCACAAATATCTTGCTAATACTTTCCATGATAACATGGAACAGTTCATAGTAATAAGGGTTTTGTTTTGATTTTTAAAAGATCATACACTTAGATAAGATGGTGTCAAATGCTACTTACTGTTTACATGGTACAGATGTTATTCCCTGTCCTTGAATTTTTCCATTTACCCAAAGTGGATATATAGTATTTTTGGAGAGAGTTATCTATGCAAGCCAAACTTAAAATACTAAAATACAGAGGCTCTGTTTCTAGAAAGTTGAACATCCAGAAGAATAAATGCAGTTATTGTTCCTACTAAATCCATCTTTTTTGGAAAGTGAGCAGCACAGTGACCTTTTCATTTACACTGAAGATTTCCATGCATTACCAAATGTTTTTATCTTTGAACACCTGAGCCTTACTGCCAGCTGTTTCCCAAATGCCAGAGTGCCCACTTCTCCTTCCTTTAAGGCTGGCAGCTATCATCTCCATTTAACAAATGAACTAAAGCAGAGAGAGAGAAGATATGAAGCATGCCTGAAAGTCATGTAAACAACAGATGCTGGAATTCATTCATTGTTACTCTATCTTCTAATTCAGTCTCTTCATCATAAGCCCACTCTTCCAGTCCTATAGAAGCATGTAGAAGGTTTCAGAGTGCCTCTAAAATCATGCGAGTCACTATAACAACTGCATGCAACAGGTTTAGAAGTTAGGTAGTGTGAAGTGACTCACTGAAGATTGCTCTTTGAGCCAGTTGCAAGTCAGGGTGAGAAGTCAGATCTCCTGGCTGACACCAGCATTTAATGTGGACACAGGGAGAGATATGTGTATTGTTAGCTTAAAACAGTGGAAGGATGCCAGTCAGAAAGGTACAAATGGAAAAACTCCCAAGGAGGCAGGATTGCTTCAGAGAAAGAAGAAGAAATAATTATTTAGAAATAATATCGTTCACACTCAGTGTTACAGAAATGTGATTCTAATGCTGCCACCACATAGTAGATAACACTGTACAACTCTGAGCAGCACATAATGAGGATCATTCTGCCTTGCTTGTGCCCTCAGTTGCTTTATGAAATAAAATCAGACCCAGTTCTGTACTTCAGATTGTAGTACTTCGTGGTTTTGTAAGGTTCCAAGTTTAAAGTCCTGAGAACAGATGTCATTTATTCATGTGTGTACTCTATACATGATAAATAGTAGCAGCAATGAAAATTTCTCTTTCTATCATGCCAATAAATCTTTAGAGACCACTACCAGGATAGGTGTTGGTTATATTTATTGGGCTTATAGCTAAGAACATCTGTGCAATCAAAATGTACATGGCCACTATCATAATGACAGAGTGTGTCACCAGCCATCCTTTTGAATTATCTCTACTTTAATCTGTAGAACTGTAAGAAAATGAAACCCTATTCTCCTTTTATGAAAATATGAAATGTATTTGTTACAGTTTTAATTTCAGAAACTATAGGTTAGGGAAAGCCTGAGAAGAATTGTTTTTTTTGTTGGCCCCTCAGCCCTCTGTGGCCCTTTACAGACACAGAGCCAGCACTAGGACACTCACCAGCACAACATTAGGAGGTGATAGAGCCCTCTGGCAGCTCGCTGCCTTGTTTGCTTTGTATGAACCGAACCCAGGGCTGCAGGATCATGCAGTCTGGGACAGGGACTGAAACTGCCCCTTTTCTGCCTCAGTGAGCTGTGAGATTGGCTTTGCTTCTCCCCAGCCCATGTGTATGGATGTCACTCTTTTCCTCCTGTTTTCATGTAATAACAGATGAGTGAAGCAGTGTCAGCTCTAAACCCAGAGATGATTCCATTGACTGTAAGTGCAAGTATATGCAGGGCACTCTCCCAGCAGAGTAGCTGTCTTGGTGAGAGTCTCTTTGGGCAAAGCAAAGAGCTGAATTTGGCACTTCAGCATCTAACTTTGAGCAGTTGAATTTTATTGGGAAGAAGTGCAGAACGGAATCAATCTATGCTTTCCTGTTCCAATTTTGCAAATCTGGTTCTTCATGTTGTTTCTGTGAGGTGGTGGAAAATAAAGGGCTTTTTGTTTTGGGCCCAATGGATTATTTACTGTGAAACCCAAGCCTTTTTTTCTTTCCTAGTTCTGTGCCCATCCTCCAAACTGAGGAAAATTAGTTGTTTTCAGGCAGCCCTACAGCCACCGAGTAGGGGAGTGCATTCACAGGCAGCTTAGCTGGAGCAACAACGGGAATGAACACCTTTCCTGACTGAGTGGCAAGGAACATCCCTTGATCTGCTGGAAAACAGGCATCTGCCGTATGGGTGTTTTATTTCTCTTCTGCGACAGTCTGATTTTCTGGAAGTAGAGCTGCTAGTGTGTGATGTCAAATGCCATTAGCTAACACGACGGGCGAGCCTGACTGGAAGAGTAACATTTCACAGTGGTTTAAGATGACTTTTTGCGCGATCCTTTAATGTTAGGCATGACTTCGATGCCAGGATGTTCCCAGAAAGTTTTAGTTACGAGTCCTGTCGTCAGCGCTGCATTACGTGGACGGACAGGGCGGCGCGGCCGGGGGCTGCAGTCTGCGTTCCCGGGCGCACTGCCGGATGGCGAGTCCGCTACCTTCCCGAGCCCGCTCCCTGCCCGAGCCCGAGCCCGAGCCCGCTCCCTGCCCGAGCCCGAGCCCGAGCCCGAGCCCGAGCCCGAGCCCGAGCCCGAGCCCGAGCCCGAGCCCGCTCCCTGCCCGAGCCCGAGCCCGAGCCCGAGCCCGCTCCCTGCCCGAGCGCGCCCGGAGCGAGTGCCCCGGCGGGGGAGGAGCGCGGCGGGGGCGGGACGCGGCCGCGGCCCCGGCCCTTCCTCTCCTCTCCTCTCCACTCCTCTCCTCTCCTTGCGTTGCCCTTCCCTTCCCGCCCCGCAGCACCGCGGCGAGCTCGCAGTCCCGCCGGCTGGCGCTCGGCGGGC